>CAJQZN010040957.1:0-53211 GCA_907164685.1 Colias eurytheme | reverse complement strand
ATCTCGCGGATTAGACGTTGTAGTGTTGCACTTGTAGGTTCATTGATTTCGTGTAAAGATTTAATTATCTTGTTAAGGTTGTTTTTTGGGTTGTTAAGTAATATTTTACGATTTATATAATCAATGTAATGTTATTTATTGTTTAAAATTAATGTTTATCAGTACTGTATTTTATTACAATAATTTAAAATGTATATTTATTGAATTATAAGATTATCATTTTGCAATCGATATGTATGTAAATAAGAGTAATTTATAATGTAGGTAAGATATACCAAAGAAAAAGTTAATTTCGACAATTTTCGCAATAATAAATCTTATGATTAATTGTATTCTACATAAATAATACATGTGTATTTGTATTTTTATTTCACAAGCAAAAATTGCCAATTGTATGTAAATAATGTGCCAAAATATTTCTTGATATTTTCGCAAAATTATGAACAATTTAATAAGCATTTATAACAATTATTATGAAAATAGAATAATTATTTTATTACTTTAGTAAATTTTTAATATTTTCTCATATATGTACATATTTTGTTATCAATTATTACGTTAAGTATATGTGAATATTAAAAAATATTCGCTTTTTATTCGTGTAAATTTAAGAAATCCTATGCTAACACTCCTCCTTACATTTAATATTTAGAATATATTAACACATTATCAGGTATCATCCCATAAAAATATAATTCAATATTCATTAACATAGGAAATAATATATCTAATCACAAGTATTATGAAAATTTGGTAATAAAATAATTATGTAAATTATTATAACTTTAAGTGTATAAAACTATGAAAAAGCTCAATTCTAAACACAATATGATAGGAAAAAATCTTATTAGAAAGTGTATAGTATATTTTGTTATAAGCAATCGCGAACCATGGACACCAAATTTGGAATAGATGTCGATTTTAGAATACATTTAAATAAATAAATTATTTTAAGTCATTACATATTTAGATTATTGCACGAAATTTCAGGAGAAATAATTCCTGTAAGAGCAGTACATTTAAATGATACCTAGCGAATAATGTCACATTAAAATGTAAATAAAAATTTATGTATTTGTTCTACATAGTAGTCTTCATTTAGGGCCGATTTTTCAATCTATGGTTAAAACTTATCCACCAAATAAAGTATTACACGATAATATTAAAATGGCACGTAAACTGTCAAATATACGGACAATTAGAATACGTTTTTGAAATGGTAGTTTAATACATTATTCGACGAATAAGTATTAACCAATGGATTGAAAAATCAGTGTAAATAATTCATCTATTTTAATTCAATTAACTCGTATATGTATAAGAAAAATCATTATATCGAGAAATAAAAAAGGTCGTGTAAGAGGAAAATTGGAATTAATTTAATAATAGATTTCTAAGTTTCGAGAGGGCTGGAAGAATGAGAAGCCCTATGAAAATAAATTCTCAAAATAGAAATAAAAAACTGGAAAATCATCTATGAATATGGCATTTAATTATGACCTAAACGGTACAGTGGTGAACGTATGAGTATATAAGCCAAGTATCCGGGTTCAATTCCCTGTAGAACACAAGAGCGATGGGACTTTACTTTACGGCAAATAAGAACTTATTGAATAATTCATCTTAAAACAGCATAGTGTTGCTATTTTCTGCAACGAAACTGCAAAAATCATAGAATTTTTTAAATCAGCTCCTTATGTTATGATTCAAAACTATAAGGTTTAGCATCAATGCATTAAAATGCAAATGAATCAATTCTCCTGTCTCCTTTTTGAAGTGAAACTTCTTTATCGGGGTTAAAAAAAAATTTAGTGTAACATTTTTTCGTCACGCGTGACAGTTTTCCGTTACGCGCCATCTTTTTCGTATCCCTACCACGCGTGATTCGACGTATTTCTGTAAAGTTGCTTAGAGTAAATTATTTTTTGAAAAATAAGGTCATAAAGAAGTTTCACTTCTTACGTGTGTACACTAGTACACGCACACATTTTTTATTTTATTTGAAAATGCTTTATATTTTTCTTTACGTTGAAGTAGTGGAATTCCATTACTACGTTTATTATATGAACGTAAAAACTAATTTCAAATCGTCATGCTAATCTTGGTCGATTAAAAAACGAAAACTTATAAAATGGAAGGGGTGCACCATGAACCCATAAATTAATAAAAAATAATATATGAATATTTTATAAAAAATTGTAAATTTAACGTGATGCACTTTAGATAGATCTATTCAGTGCACATTATTTTAATATTACGATTTTCCATCCATTTTTTATCCGTGAAGACTGATTTTATTAATTTTGGCTCGGATCTTAAGGTTAATGTAATTTATTTGTTTATTAATTTATATTATTATGGTGTTTATAAGACTAAAATATTTTTGTAAGGTCTTAGAAGATTAACGTAAGATTTTTATCTTAAACCCTTCTTTTTACTCACGTTATAATATTTTACTATATTAAATATTCTTAACATACAAACAGAGACAAAAACTGATATATTTTCATTAATTTCTACCAACATTTTCAAAACAGTGCCCAATCTATAGCCTCAGAAATAAAATAACAAGAAACAATGACATCATGAAATAGGACAAGTTTTCTTCTTTATATTCTTTTTAGTTTTATTCTAAGCTCAATTGTACGTTAATCTTCTAAGCCCTAAGGGCTTTAGTGGTTAAAAGAATAGAAGAATGGATATTCAAGAGGGTTGTGGTCTGTAGGGCCCCTGCGGAGACAAACCGACTTCAATTGTTTTTGTTATAACTATTTTGTTCTTTGTTTTTAGTATTATATATTTAGATAACTGCTGGCCTAGACAAATGTTAAAAACGCGTTTAGAATAGAATATTTAATGTATTAAATAAGTTATACGTTTTTTTAACGATGCAAAAACTAACTAAACTTTGGTTGGGAAAAGGGGGGAATCATGGAAAAAAAATAATTTTCAAAAAAATATTTTTTTTCCCATGATATTCTGGTGTCAGGAAATTTAGATATTTTATATTCAATTTTGTTTAAATAGTTTGACTAATTTTCTGCCAGATATGTTGTACGGCGTTTTGTCATTTGTCTATGCTTGTGTTTGTAACTTCAATTGAATTGTATAAAAAAGTTGTTGAACTGTATATTTGTTTTCTTTGATATTTTGTATAAATAATAAGGTTATATATTTTCTGTGATTTCTCTTTGATGTGTCCTATTATTATTTATTTTAATATTATGTATTTAAAATTGTAGAATTTGTGTATGTCTGTCTTTACACTACTTTTATTTAAAAATGTTGTAATGTAAATGTTGTGTCCAGTTTTTTTTACGTAATTGTTGTTTTTTATTTATTATAGATACTGTATTTTATCTTATATATAAAGTACTCTAGGTATATATTAAAAAATAAATAAAATGTAATACTTAAAAAGACACTTAAATATCACAAATTTGATTATTACTCGAAATATCTTATGCATAATGATGTAAATATAATTAATTTATACAAACAAACAAATGTTAAAACAGGCGACTAATAGAAATTTATAAATTGTGTTCTTAAATAAGTAATTATATAAAAAATACGTTAAAATGAGAAAAATAAACGAATTAATACATAAGCACGTTGTTTTATTTTATATACTAGCTGTGCCCCGCAGTTTTACCCGCATCGCTCCGCTCCTGTTGGTCTTAGCGTGATGATATATAGCCTATAGCCTTCTTCGATAAATGGGCTATCTAACATAGAGATAATTTTTAATTGGGACCAGTAGTTCCTGAGATTAGCGCATTCAAACAAACAACTCTACATTTGTATCAAATTTCATACAGATCTAATCGTAAAGTATTTTTCATCTGTTTGTCTATCATCTCTATTAACTTTATTGTACTGCATAATATAATATCGAAACTAAAATATAATTGTATGAAATAAAAACGACACGCTTCGCCTTAAGCTTATTTGACACCTCAAAAGAGGTTGTAGATGATTTGAAAAAAAATTCGAATGAAAGAAAAGAGATGTGTTTCTAACCGCCTAATCATATAAAAGGAAATATCCGATTTTTTTTTATATTAGGATCCTTTTTTTATATGTATTCGATTTTTCTGTACAGAGATTTTCATGAGCTAACGTTATTTAATACAAAGTGTTGCAAAATTATCATCAAAAGCATTAAATTGAGTAAGTCAACAAAACTAGCTACTTAATTAGCTAAGGGCCGATTTTTCAATCCATGGTTAAAACTTATCCGCCCAATAAAGTATTACACGATAATATTAAAATGTCACCCCTAAACTGTCAAAGACGGGCAAAGAATACATTTTTGAAATGGTAGTTTAATACGTTATTCGCCGAATAAGTATTAACCAAGGATTGAAAAATCAGCCCTAATTCATTTAAATCTTAGAGAAAAAAAACTTCATAACAAGATTGAAGAAAATATGAGAAATTTAAACATCTTCTGAGAAACGTTTTGATGTAAGCACAGCAAAAGGAGTTAATTAATAATTAATTATGTAAAGACGTCTCTAAGGAACGGAAACTTAACGATATCTTGGGAAAATTACTTTTTATGAACAACAATTTTAGAGAACAATATTGTTAGGCATTTTAATAATTATGAAATTATGAACATTAATGATTAAACTCAGTGTAAGGATGGAAGGATTTTAATTTATTTCATTTGTTTCGACATTTAAACGATAAGGATACATATTTGAAAATTTTAATTAGTTACCTTTACATGTAATACCTATTTGGTACTAGCTGTGTCCCGCGGTTTTACCCGTAGTGCTCCGCTCCTGTTGGTCATAGCGTGATGATATATAGCCTATTATAATCTTTCTCAATAAATGGGCTATCTAAAACCGAAAGAATTTTTCAAATCGGACCAGTAGGTAGTTCCTGAGATAAGCGCGTTCAAACAAACAAACAAACTCTTCAGCTTTATAATATTATAGTTTAGATTTACCTATTTACCTTTTATCTAAATACCTCTTTATTGATGTTTTATGTATGTACGTGTGAAGCTTTGAGTGTAAAAAAAGAAAGAGCAAAAAGTCAATCGATCACTGCTAACTTTAGGAAAAAGCGAAGATACATACATGCCTGATTTATGTTACACAAGGGAATTGCCGATCTTTTCTTATGGTTCATTTGTGAAAGAATTTCTTTAATCCAATGTAGTAAATGCTAAAAATATGTACTTTGTCCTCAGATCAATTCACATACAACATTATATTCAAGACGAATTAGATAAATCCAATATAAGAATACAATCACTACATAGTATAAATCAAAGTCGCTTTCTCTGTCAGCATACATAGGGATCCTTATGTATGCTTAAATCTTTAAAACTACGCAACTGATTTTTTTAATAGATAGAGTGATTCAAGAGGAAGGGTTTAGTATATAATTTACTAGATTTCCGCCCGCGGCTTCGCCCGCGTTTGCAAAGGAAAACCCGCATAGTTCCCGTTCCGTGGGATTTCCGGGATAAAAACTATCCTATGTGTTAATCCAAGTTACCCTCTATATGTGTGCTAAATTTCATTGTAATCGGTTCAGTAGTTTGTACGTGAAAGAGTAACAAACATCCATACATCCAGACATCCTTACAAACTTTCGCCTTTATAATATTAATTAATATATTATATATTAGATATTAGATTAGATTTTAGATAAAGCGGGCGAAGCCGCACGCGGAAGTCTAGCAAATACTATCTATAATTAGTATTAACGTGGTATTAACCAAAGGATTGTCATTTTCGCATAACGTATAAGAAGTAAGAAAAATCATAACAAACGAATTGAGTATTATGAAAACCACTTTTGGATTTTCCAGACGTTTCTTTTACAACCATTATCTTTTCTGTAATGAACTGCTTCTGAATGAATGTGGGATTAATAAGCATTCGTAAGTAATTACCGCAAAAACGCAAGAGTAGTCGAGATTAAACGATATCGGTTTGGACATACAAATAATAATAAAAGTTACGAGTTTTTAAATATTATTATTAAAGTCAAAAGCTGTAAATGTGACTACCAAAAGATTTAAAACCACAAAAACCAACCACTTCTTTACAAAGTGCTATTCGATCGAACAGTGGGTTCGAAAAGCAGTTTCTACAAAGTAGAGCTGTCAAGGAACTTTGCAGTTGCTCTATTAGAAACAATTTTAACTCTACATTTCAACAATTCATAATATTGATATATTATGATCATGACTATGATTAGTCATCATACCAAAGAACTGTCCTGTGATTCAAGCGACATTCCATTTTCGTCGAAAAATAAGAAACATAATCTAATAACACATACCATAATTCGTCCGGTCTACGCAATTTAATCTACAGTTTATTATAAACCGCCATCAAGACGACCACAACGATGGGCAAGCTTAATCAAAAATCTCGTAAACCGTGACATGGAGTGCAAAAAGTTAATATCGTTTAGCTCGTAACCGCAGGCTGTTATGAGTGACATTAATTTGGATTTGCTGGCTCAATCACCTTTTGCTGAAACGTACGGAATTTTTGTCAACAACGTCGTGGTGGGAATAATAATTACGGCTAAAGAGATGAAATTCGTCAGTCCTCTGTCTACGAATTTCATTTGTAGTGATATTTGTTATTCTCTTGAGTTTTAGAGGTTAGTATTTAAGAGAATAAAAACTAAACAAAATTAAAAAAAAGTGTGTGCGTGTAACCTTTACGCGCGATTGAAGTAAAACGCACATGTCAATATAACCTTGTTATTGAATATTATAAAATGTCGCAATTGTCAGAAAATTTATTTTTAATTTACTTATTTTAAAAGTAATAAATAAACAAGTATATTTAGAGATTTTCAAAAAATTTTGCAATTTAAAATAATGTTTTTAAAACTGTTGAATTTTTCATTCACTTTGCTATTCACAATTGATCCGTTTGAAAATTTGAAAATAAATAATCCTAATTGATTATGATATTTGCCACTAGCTGGCGTATAAGTCAAGAAGCGTGTAGTATATGACATATACTTGCAACCAATCAGAATTATTATTTTTAAATGGCGGAAACTACACAGCGTTACTTCCGTCAGAAAAAAAATCTGAGTTACTACCTAGTCGCGCCTAAAGAAGTTTTACTTCAAAAAAATCGATTATTTATGTCATGGTTTACAGCATTCTTATGACATATTTTGTTTTTGTGTTTTCTATCCGTGGCCAACACTCGCCCATAACTATTCATCGACTATTCATTGCTTCTACTTTATGACATTAAATCTATAATTAAACGCATTTAACAAATAGACGTAAATAAATATAAAAATGCGATGTAATACGAAAACAACGTTTGAAGATCGCAATAGAGTAATTTTTTTAGAACCAACCGACACAATCACAAACCAACCGATGCAATGGAAAGCTCTGTTTTCATAATAAATTTTTTAGTTTGTTATTATCACTACATAGTATAAAACAAAGTCGCAGTGATTCAAGAGGAAGGTTTTAGTATATAATTTATTATGTTTTAGACAAAGTGGGCGGAAAGCTAGTTTATTAATAAAACTTGAAATATATGCAAATCACGTTTGGTTTAAAATAATCAACAATCGTTAACAAATAAAATTATGGCCTAGTTTAAACAAATAGATTTTGTATATGTTGATGCTTAATAAAACCCTGGATTTGTAAAAAAATCTTCACTCAGAAAAAACAGTATCAACCGATTTTTGTAAATGATGGGTATTACTAATTGGTCTTAAAAATCGCGATGTAAGTTTTTCCTGGATAATAATATTATAATCTCGATACACAAAATGGATACTAACTTTTTTAAACTGTGTCTGACAGTGAGTCCACTGTCACACACAGTTTAAAAAAGTTAGTAGGTACTCACTGAGACACTCCATTCAGTCAAGCCGTAAGTGGTAGTAATTATGTAAAATTCGTCCGTGATAATGCATTTGACCCCTACCTGAAACTTTTAATCGCATCACTAAATGGCCTTGTTCTAAAAATTGCTCAAACACAGTTTAAACTGAAGTTTTTACAAGCGTGTTGTCAACACTCGCTAACTTCACTTGTATCCCATAGGATTCTCAGCCATTGGGTTTTTCCCTAAATCCTGTTTATCCTAGAACTTTAATTGAATACAAGTTGCAGAGCGCTCGTCGACCCAATTAGTTCGTAGTTCGTACTAAAGTTTTCAGCTAAAACTGTGAGGATCGATTTAGACTGCTTTTCGCCTTTCTCTTTGAAAAGGCTATTTTCGTTTCGCATGTTTTATGTATTGGGCCATGCTCGCAATTAAATCTTATCTTATAGAATACCAAATACCAATGTATGTTATGACTATAAATTAATGTTTATAAAACACTAGATTTCCGCCCGCGGCTTCGCCCGCGTTTTCAAAGGAAAACCCGCATAGTTCCTGTTCCCGTGGGATTTCCGGGATAAAACCTATCCTATGTGTTAATCCAAGTTACCCTCTATATGTGTGCTAAATTTCATTGTAATCGGTTCAGTAGTTTTTACGTGAAAGAATAACAAACATCCATACATCCATACATCCTTACAAACTTTCGCCTTTATAATATACTAGCGACCCGCCCCGGCTTCGCACGGGTGCAATGCTGATACTAAATACACTACAGAAAAACTTTTAACGTTGTATATAAAAACATAGCGGCCCGGCCGGCCGGTACCGCTGAAACGGTACGTCCCGCAATTTTTAAGGGCCGGCGCCCACTGCCGGCACGGCACGGCATGGCACGGCAGAGCATTCCGCGGTGTGCAATGGCATCCCGCGGCGTGCAGTGGCATCTCGCGGCGTGCTGCGTGATCCCGCGGCATTCAGTGGCATGCCGTGGCATCCTGCTAAAAGCCCCACTAATGCTGCATAAGTTTTAACCTTATTTCCACTAGCTAGCAATCATAATTCCTCGACCCCAAAGTGACGCATACGCTTCGCGGGATGCAATGGCGCGCCGCGGCATTCCTTGGTATGAAACAGCAAGACACGTCATGCCGCCGCATCCTGCGGCGTGCCGCGTCATGCTGCAGCATCCTGCGATACGTCGCGGCATCGTGGCATCGAAATAAAGTAACTTGAATTCTAAACTGATTGAAATAAGATTCAAAATAACTTCATTAGTAATAAAATCCTCTGCCCTGCCATGCCACGCCTTGCCGGCAGTGGGCGCCGGCCCTTAATCTGTAATATCTTCGAAAATATTCACTTAAATCATACGGTGTAAAGGGCCATATAGATCTATATTAAATGAACAATGTATTCAAGGTATTTAATTGGTTATGGATTAATGCTGTATTGGTTTAAATCGCTTCGAAAATTAGCCATTATTTGACGTAAAAAGTAAATGACAAAAAAAAGTTATTGTGGGTAATCCATAAGAGATAGACATATGCCATCGCGGACTTTTCTGTAGACCTTTTCAATGTGTACAATACTTAGTACATTATTTTGATAAAACTCGTAGGGTTCAGCCTGCGTTTGCAATGTAAGCGGAATAAATGTAATTATTTACGACATCACATTAGAAACCTCAAAAATAACAGTACTTCTCCACTATTTAATGGATGTTATTATACATATAAACCTTCCTCTTGAATCACTCTATCTATTAAAAAAAACCCCATCAAAATCCGTTGTGTAGTTTCAAAGATTTAAGCGTACAAAGGGACATAGGGACATAGGGAAATAGGGACAGAGAATGCGACTTTGTTTTATACTATGTAGTGATAGTGATAGTGATAGTGATAGTGATATTAGATAATATTTTATGAGCCGTGAAACCATTTGTAAAATGGATAACAAATTGCCTTGTAGACGAACAAGTAACGAACAAGAATGAAGTATGATATAGGTACTTATTACTTTTAAAATATGGTTGTCTATCATATTATATTTTTCATATCATATTTCATTATAAGCATTATATAGACAACAAATTCCTAAATTCTATTCTACATAAATCCCTACGGAATTCAGCACATAGCACAATATACGAAAATAAAAAAGATTGCCACCATATGTAGTTTCTTTGAACCTTTTGGTAGCGTATAACATGGATTCAGGCATTTTTTCGTGTCTAATAAAGGAGACAGATGAAATACGCTTACATAAAATGTTTTCGTCGTGTACGGGATGAAATATTTGGTAGAAATAATAAGGTTTTTGTGATGAATTACGAGCCATTTATTTTAAAAATTCTTGTACTTTTTACAACTATGTTAGCTGGACTTGTGAAATTCTGTGATTAAAATATTCATTACGTTGTTCCTTTTTTCTTTTATGAAATTAACTGAAATGTGAATTAGAGACATGTTATTTATTCCTAGTTTTCTTTGTAAAAGATTTTGCTTTTTTGTATCAATTAATCAAGTAATCTTGGACTCATCTTCATAATACAGAATTGTTAACTAAACTACTCTGAAACGGCTTGACCGATTTTTATGTGTTAATTCGATAGGCCTAAATATAAGTTGTAAAACTATTACCTAAGTGATAACTAAAAAAAAACATTTTCAATTTTCATATTAAACAAATACTTGTTAACAATTCTTAAATTATATCGCTATCAGTAAATGCGGTAAACATAATTCACAAACGGTGCTATAAATTATTGTTTAATTAAGGATAAAATAAAATCATACATTTGTACACAATTTGTATTTGAACAAAACAGCAATTACGCTCCCAACGGATTTGGCGACTAATTAGAATGACGTCACAAAATAAATGAGTCCAATTTCATAAATACATTCCTGTTATTATTATTTATTATAATTTGCATGTTATTGATTAAATATTAAATTAGATAATGAGTTAATATTTAGCCTATTGTCTGTTCATTTTGAAATGTATTAAGTATTAATTCTTAGTTGTTTTTTCTTTGATTTATGCAGATAACTTTGATGACATAAGACATAGGTAGTAGGTACCTATTTGGTTAATTTATATTAGAGCTAAAAAACTATTTTTTTTCTTCTATAAAATATATATAACATCTGTATGTTGATAGGGAAACAATATATTTATAAATTATAGAATTAACGTGAATTATTGGAATAATTAATAGTAACGATAAATGTTATCTATTTATAAATTATTTCGATTAGTTACAAGCGCTCTAAAATCCTGTAATTTTCTCTGTTAATCCTATACGCCTATTTGTACTGATAGCTTTTCCGCATATCAGTTGTATAGGATTAATCCTTGGGTCTAAAGTTTAATGTGAAAGTTCAATGTAAAAGAGTACCTATTTGCTAACTTTTCGTTTGAAATAATTACGGTTTTAACATGAGTTGGTGATTTAGAAAACTTGAGTAGTGGATACAATTATGTATATTAAGGAAATGAAATAAAACACGAGTTTTATTGCCAAAAATATTTATAAGCAAATATGTAATACAATTTAATTAAGCTAGCGTAAACGGTTATATTGGTTGAATAACTTAACTAAAAATGGCTTAATGAATCTGCATATAAAAGCAATTTAGCACAGGGATGGATAGTCTGTGTTTATATTATGACTCTTCTTATCCGGTTTGTATTTCTTCTTCTTCTTAAAGTGCCTTCTCCTTTGGGAGGTTGGCGATCATTAGGGCTATTTCAATTTTGGAAACCGCTGTTCTGAACAATGATTTAGTGCTCTTCCCAAACCACTGACGTAGATTTCTGAGCCATGATATCCGTCTGCGGCAGGTCTCCTTCTGCGACTTTGCGACTTCTACCTGCCACTTTGCCCTGCATGATTAGTTGAAGGTTCATACTTCTTGCTGTTACGCATCACATGACCGAAATATTCGAGTTTTCTTTTCTTGATTGTTGTCAGTACCTCTGTTGTCTTTTGCATTCTAGCTAGCACGGTGGTATTTCGTACACGTTCTGTCCAAGATATTTTAAGCATCCTTCTATACACCCACATCTCAAACGCTTCCAGTTTTTTGGACATAGTCTCTGTCAGCGTCCAAGCTTCCACATCGTAAAGGAGTACAGAAAAGACATACCGTCGATTGTATTTAGTTTATATAACTATATACATAAGATGCAATATTGGAAATTCAAGTACTTGAATTTCGTCTTCTGTATGTATGTATTTCATCTTCACCATAGACCGCACTCTAGTATCAAAAGGGATACTCTTTTGACATATTTCTTTTCAAATAACTTGACCGTTTGTACGAGATAACGAAGGACAAACTAAAACTAACTTGAGAGGGTCACTGTATTTTGAGAATAACTGTAGAGTATATCGTTTCTTATGAAATATAGTAAAGCATATAACATTGAAAAACATTACGATGCGCGTATCATAGTTACTTACATTTTTTTCGCTATATTTCATGTCTGTATCAAGTACTGCGCTTCGCGGTTTCTGTTTGGCTTAGCGTAATGATAATCGATAAATGGGCTATCTAACACTGCAAGAATTTTTCAAATCGGACCAGTGGTTCCTGAGATTAGCGCGTTCAAACAAACAAACTCTTCAGCTTTATAATATTAGTATAGATGAAAAATATACAGTTTTATTCCATGTTGTACGGTATTTTTGTTCACTGTATTGAATCATTTAGGTACTTGATGTAAATATAATTACAATTTTAAATCCTGATAAACATTAAAAAAATATGTACGTTTACATTACGAAACTTAGGTACCTACTTTCAATTCAAGTCTTTGTGCCATGAAACAATTAAGAACAAAAAGACCAAATTAACATTTAAAAATGCATTCCGGAATTAGTCTAGCCGATTAAGAAACTTCTAGAAGCTAGTAATTAGTTCTAGTGCTAAAAGCGAACTTTTGTAAACTCGTTGTTTGTTAATACAGAAAGGCTTAGCCGGTTTTGCAGAGGCTTCGCCGCTGGGGTTTAGCACTTTCTGAGAGTATTTATTAAGAGCTATCGAAGCAATTATAAGCATTATGAGGAGTTCAAAGGTTCAGACTTAAATTTCCGTTAACTTTACGAAGTCTGAGTCTAAAGAATCGAACAAATTTGATTTGAATTATTTAATAAGGTGTTTAATTTTTAAGTATTTTATTTTGTATCAAATTCATTACATATGAATTTATCACGTTCAGTTTTTAAGCTTAGCAGCATAGCTTCTATCGCGGGCCTTGAACGCGGGGACCGAATCGAGAAATTCAGTAACGAAAAAACCTCACGCTCCCCACTCCACCGGGCTCGGAGGTGTGGCTTGAAGGCATGCTATGCAATAGCTTTACCGCGGCAGTCCCCGAGTGCCACCTTTTTTTTTTTCTGTAGTTTTAAAGTAGATATTATAAGATCCTATTACGACATCTGTACTTGTTTAATATATACCTTTGACCGTCGTTTTCAAGTACAGAAAAAACCGTTTCCCTATTTAAATAAGAAAAATACAACGAATCCTACAAGGAAAATTCCCACGCAATATTTTACCGCCCATCCAACGTCCATAAATATTGATAGCCTTGCCTCAAGACGGTTTGCATACGTAACTATATGGCATTGATTGCTTCTAACTCGATCCATTGTGGTTCCAAGCCATTCAGCTGAATATTATAATATTCAACTATAGTTTGGCTGAATGGGTAATACCTGAGATCAAGTGGTTATTCATATATCTATTGCAAGAGGATTTGCTATTCGTAGTTTTTTATTTTAAAAGACAGGTTTCACGTGTTTGTAGGAATTTTTTGTTCAATATTAAATTAATTCTTCTTTGTCGATTCACTCTTGGCAGAGTGGTCGTGGTCACGTTGAGACGTCCACATCGTTGGTAGAGGCGGACACAGCTTTCCGCACGATCTCCCACCATCTCTTCCTGTTACTAGACTGTCTGGCGCAGTCTGATACGCGAATTCCTACAGCAGATTTCACTTGGTCGGTCCAGCGCATTGGTGACCTGCCGCGCGATCTGATTCCTTCATGGATTAAATTAATAATCTATGTTTATTTTTTTAAGCTATTGCATAGCTTCTATCGCGGGCCTTGAACGCTTGAGTTTTATGGTTTACTAGCTATGCCGCGCGGTTTCACCCACATTGTTCCGCTCCTGTTAGTCTTATCGTGATGATTTATAGCCTAATAGCCGTCCTCGATAAATGGGCTATCTAACACCGCAAGAATTTTTTCAAATCGGATTAGTAGTTCCTGAGATTAGTGCGTTCAAACAAACAAACTCTTCAGCTTTATAAGAAGCAGGAATCACTATTCTTTCTAATCGTTCAGCTTAAGATAAACTGTTAAATGTTAAACTGTTGTAAATAGACCACAGCTTATTTGGTTGGACTTTGGACCCTTCCTTGTTTTCGATTCATGTGACCGGCCCAATGATAATATTATGTGTCGTATGGTTTACTGTTAAATATACCAGCTTATATGGTTTTGGACTTTGGAAAATGCTTTGTTTTCAATTCACAATACACAATTAAATAAATTAATTATTGTAATTCATTCTATCATTTTGTTACGTTTCATTTGTAGAAAACAACTTATGTATAGTTAAAATGTACGGATGGATTTATATTATTGTTATTAATGCTTTACATTCATTGTTGTATGAAACTTTGAGTTTCTCGATGTATTGATAAACTACAAACCAGTATATCTAAGTCAAATACGAATGCAATATATTGCTAGGATGAAACATATTCGAATTCAAATATTATGTGCTTATTCAAGTTTTAAATTACTGGTAAATTTGTTATTGTAAATTTATTAACTTCAAAAGAAAATATGTGTTGATTTTCACTAGGAATTGAACCCGCGAAATAACAATCAATCTATAATTGTGCCAATAACTTAAATAACCACATGATAATAAAACAAAGCGTAAATAAATAATATGAGAAATAATATAGAATCGGCTTCAATTCATTAAAAATAAAGTAAATAATGAAACATTAGAAACAGAAATAAAATTCTACATAACGAAGAAAAATTCAATGCGAATAAAAATGTACTCTTAGTATTAGTAGTTTTATTTTAGTTTTATATCTTTTGACTTATTTAAAAAATGTTTTATTTAAAAGTGTTTGAAATTCTATTTGAATAAATCCGAATAAAAATAAGTGTTAATGTCTTGGGAAAGCGTTATATAGCTTTTAAAGAGGATTATTTTCAACGTTTAAATGTAAATACAATCTAGACAAAACACATTTGAAAATTGAATTTTCAAGCGGCTGTTGCGTTGAAAAATTATTTTCTTAGGCCTGTTATACATGAGTTATTTATTTGAATTAAAAACAAATAGCTGCGCTCCCTAGTTTCCGGCACCGCTTCTGTTGGTCTAAGCGTGATGATACCTATAGCCTAACCTTCCTCGATAAATAGGCTATCTAACACCGAAAGAAATTTCAAATCGGAACAGTGGCTTCTGAGATTAGGGCGTTCAAACAAACAAACAAACTCTTCAGCTTTATAATATTGGCATAGATTAAATAAACAGAAATAAAAATAAATCAACACGTACTTTAATAGGCTTATAAAATAAGAGTAGCATAATCTATTTTCTCTCCAATTAATCACAAACTGTTTAACTTCACGATTCCATCCAGTTTATATAAGGTAGGTACAAAACAGAATCACTGAATTACTATATTAGAAACCTTACTATATTTCTATATTATACTCTCGTTGCTACATGAAAGAAAGACAAACAAACATATCTATTTTTTTTTATTATTAATATTTCAGGACAATTTTCACACACGGCACGTTCTGATCCCATACTAAGCTTTCGCTTGTGTTATGGAAACCAGATGGCTGATAAACATTTTAAATAAATACTTATATAGATAATTAACACCCAGACACAGAGCAAACATCTATGTTCATCACACAAATATTTGCCCCGGGTGGGAGTCGAACCCACGACCTCTGGCTTGGAAGGCAGGTCTACTACCAACCAAGCCACCGGTCAGTCAATTAATTTCGCATTTACAATATTAATTATATATTTAGTCAGGATTGTAGATATGAATATCAAGCTTAAATCTTAAACAGAATAAATTTAGCGAATCTTGAGTAAGCTCAAGGATAACATCTTTCATGAAAAATGATGTTTTTCGAGATGAAAAGATTTAAACTCTATTTTTAAACATCTTCTGTAACCTTCTTATATAAAAGTTTATCAAAGTTTTTAAGTATTTTTGGTATGGATATAAATAACGTGGGTATTTTGATAGGAAAGATGGTAAGTTGTTTTTTGGGTTTAAATGTAATTACTGTGATATTATATTGCATTATATTTTTATTTCGAATTGTAACCAGCCCTGTTTAATTTCAAAATTATTATAACCGAATATGTATTATATTATTTATGTATTTACGTTACAAAATAAAGGGATTATACATATATTTGAATACAGATAATAGCTCCGACCGCATTTGCGTATCATAAATTAAATGTTCAAGTATAATATTTGTGAAGATACATATTCATATGTTATCTGCATTGGACATTTATGTTTTAAAAACAAAGTGATTAATTTACATAAGTGTATCAAAGGTTTTATGTGTTTTAAGACTTTTAAGCAATCTGTGTTTACACATTCCGCTACGTAGGTAGGTACTAGGTTCATTTGTGAAAATGTGATTTTTTTTTCGTAGCAACAATTTTAATGAATACTTAGTATCATATTATAGTATGCTGCGTTCACTTCAGGTTGTTATTCAACATAATATTATTTTTATAGGATTTTCTAAAGTCCATTTAAATGTATTTGTATCATTAATACTCATTAGTTATAATATGATTTATGTTTTATTAAATACAGAAATTATTGATTTGAATGCCTGAGTATGTCTTTTATCCCTGATTTGCAAACCATCATAACGAGAAATCTATCATGTCTGTGATCTTTACAATTTACCCTTAACATTAGGGCAAATTTCTCAGAATGCCATTGTTTTCTCTAACAACATAGTCAAGTGTAGGTCCTGTGTATCCAATCACCCTATTGTCTTCAAGATGTTATGAGAGGAAATTAAACCATCATCTATAATATAATATAACATTTATCATTTGTGAATCGGAAGATGGGCCCTCTTCACAATGGGCAGCGTTGGGCGAATAGAGGCAATTAAGATAATG
Source organism: Colias eurytheme (assembly GCA_907164685.1). NCBI lineage: Eukaryota > Metazoa > Arthropoda > Insecta > Lepidoptera > Pieridae > Colias > Colias eurytheme. The sequence continues at coordinate 36,131 of CAJQZN010040957.1, read as the reverse complement.
ATCAGCCGTCATTGTAGATGTTTATTCATAATCGCCGTAATGGCGGCAAACATCGACGAGCATTTGTTGGGCCAACGCTGCCCATTGTGAAGAGGGCAAGACGATTAATGATTTCAGTTGAGAGCGTAATGGACTGTTGAAACATGTTCTTTGCGATGGGAGAAATATATTATGTGTTATATGATATGTTTTTATGATTGCTATGATTGAGGAATCTTATGTATTTTTTAAGTAATAATGAATGTATAAATGTTTATCGAGTATAATCATAATAAATTTCTCAACTAGACAACTACGTTTTGATTATTGACTATTGTTATAATTTAGACGTTACCTTGTATATCACTAAATATAGGCTTATTAATCTTGCTTTAGTCCTAATTCCGATTGCTATAAAAGATTCTTTATTTGTCTATATTTCCATAACAATATATTTTATTCATGTTCAGCTATAAATAATAAAATAACTATAGCTTATAAGTTTACGTTATCTGGCGTTATCTCAACTATACTGTCACAAAGGCACAACACTTAGCCAATTATCAAACCAATTACAGGCTCTGTTTGTTCAAGCTAATGTTGGTTTAGGCTTTCTGTATGTATTTAGATATTAGACTAAGTATGTGACTTAATGGCGCCAATCAAGAAGCTTATATCTAATACACTGGAGATTTCAGTATGAACATTAACTTGTAACAAGAAAATATGACGTTGAATGACGCCTGTATGTTTTTTTATCCCTTTCACACCTAGGTAGTTAGTTAAGTGTGAAAGGGATAAAAAAACATACAGGCTTCATTCAAGGTCATATTTTCTTGTTACAAGTTAATGTTCATACTGAAATCTCCAGTGTATTAGATATAAGCTTCTTGGCGCCAATGAATGTTACTTCAAATCAAAAGTTATTATAAATTGATTTCTACAATTGTTTTCCTTTAAATGTATAGCTAAGTATTATTAGAGGGATAAATGGAAAATGTTCTATTTGAAATAATTAACAACCTATTTATATAATTAACCAGCTGTGCCCTACGGTTTTGCCCGCAGTGCTCCGCTCCTGTATGTCTTAGCTTGAAGATAATTATAGCCTTCCTCGATAAATGGGCTATCTAACACCGAAAACATTTTTCAAATCGGACCAGTAGTTCTTGAGATTAGCGTATTCAAACAAACAAACTCTTCAGCTTTATAATATAAGTCTAGATAAATGATTGCTTTTGTATTTTTATTACTTTGTACTTTCACCTATAAACAAATTACTTGATTAAAAAGCTCCTTTTATACTTTCATAAAGAGCCACATTAGTTTATCCCTTCCCTTTCTTAAACGTGTAAGTTGTGACGTCATACGTAGGTACTATATATGAATCACTTCTTCAATTTCCCACCCTGTTATCAGAAGCCTGGCTTAGCAGGAATGTCGGCAAATTGCGATCTACGAACGTTTGTTTGAAGTTTGAACGTGCTATTCTTAGAAACTATGTGTCAGGTTTGAAAATAATGTTAAAGAATAAAATATAGTCTTTACTAGCAAACCGGGCGAACTCTTTCGCCACCAGAGACACCTTTTTTTGGTATAAACCTCACGGAGCCCGAGACCTTTACAACGAATGCAAAACCGTGGAAATCGGTTCGTGCGTTCTGGAGTTATAGCGTCAGGAAGGAAAACCCGACTTATTTTTATATAGTAGATTTCTTTGTATTTATAATTTTTGTTTTCTCCCAAAATAAAGGTAAGTACTAGAAAAAATGTATCAGTTTTTATAATGTTTTCTATGAGAGTAAAGAGACGGTAAATAAAAAACATGGATATACACAATTGTGTTTATCCTATGTGAAATTTCGACCACATTCGCGGAAGTTTGTGGCATTTTCCTCTACGTCACAATACAATAGCCTAGAAACCAAAAGCATTCACATTCAAAATATTCACATTGACTGATTAACAGATGCATCGGTATTCAATATTCTTCTTCATTATTACTTGCATATCAAGTAGTAGTTTTGTTTTAATTGTAAATAATAACAATTTATTCAAAAATCTAGTCCATTCTTTCATCAGTTTCCTATTAATGACCTTTGTGTGAATGTGTAACAAACATCTAATCCATACTAATATTATAAATGCGAAAGTAACTCTGTCTGTCTGTCTGTTACTCAATCACGCCTAAACTACTGAACCAATTTTCATGAAATTTGGTATGGAGATATTTTGATACCCGAGAAAGGACATAGGCCTAGTAATTAATAAGAACATTTCATTTGTAATTTAAGAAGTAACAAAATTAATCATCTAAATAAGGACTAACGCCGGAAAGCACAGTTGGTGTGCAGATAAATTGAATATGATAATCTAGTCAAACCCTTTTAGAATCCAATTGCAGAGTCAACTCTAATGGCAAGAAATGGATAATATGACGATTCAAAAGCTTTTAAATTTTGCCAAGTTCGTTGAAACATGTTTCAGTTAGAACTAGAAGCTTAAGAAAAGAAAAGAAATATATGGCTCTTAGTCCATTGAATAAAAAGTTCTAGAGTGCGTGAGTTAGTAACGTAAGATGTTTCTTCGGAAACATGTCAAGAGTCCCTAGGTAATAAACATACTAAAACCCCGGGCCACTAGGAGGAGCCCCGGAGTGGGGGGAGGGGGGAAATGGGTCCATTTTTTCATTTTTCGCTTAAATCTCAAAAACGGTACATGTTAGATAAAAACTTTCAAGGATAAGTTGAAAGGCCATAAAATTATCTACAAGTTGTACCTGAATCATTTTTTCCTACATCCTACCGTTTCTGAGTTATACGCAGTAAAACATGATTTTGGCTCAAACAATTTCCACATCAATCGATCAAAAAATATTTCTTTCTTCCAAAAAACTAAAATGTGCAACTTGTGACCGGTACTGATAAATTGCTCTTAATTAGGTCTATAATTAGTAAAATAAACACATTCCTCCATGGAAGCCTTTAGGAGGAATCGATTGTCAAAATATTATATTATGGTAGTTTGAGTTACTGAACTTGATCTTTTTATTTTTTTCTTCCAAAAAACTCAAAAGTGCATCTTGTGACCGGTACAGATAGATTGCTCATAATTGGGTCTATCATTGATAAAAATACCAGATTCCACCACGGAGGCGTTTACGGGAAATTGAATTTTATTAGGGTAGTTACGATACTTGAACTTTTTATTTTTTTTCTCCAAAAAAACTCAAAAGTGCAACTTGTGACCGATACTGATAGATTGCTCTTAATTAGTTCTATAATTGGTAAAATAAACACATTCCTCCATGGAAGCCTTTAGGAGGAATCGATTGTCAAAATACTATATTAGGGTAGTTTGAGTTACTGAACTTTATCTTTTTATTTTTTTCTTCCAAAAAACTCAAAAGTGCAACTTGTGACCGGTACTTATAGATTGCTCTTAATTAGGTCTATGATTGGTAAAATAAACACATTCCTCCATGGAAGCCTTTAGGAGGAATCGATTGTCAAAATATTATATTAGGGTAGTTTGAGTTACTGAACTTGATCTTTTTATTTTTTTCTTCCAAAAAACTCAAAAGTGCAACTTGTGACTGGTACAGATAGATTGCTCATAATAAGGTTTATCATTGATAAAAATACTAGATTCCAACACGGAGGCGTTTACGGGGAATTGAATTTTATTAGGGTAGATACGATACTTGAACTTTTTATTTTTTTTCTTCCAAAAAAACTCAAAAGTGCAACTTGTGAACGGTACCGATAGATTGCTCATAATTAGGTCTATCATTGATAAAAAAACCAGATTCCACCATGGAGGCGTTTAGGAGGTATTGAATTTTATTAGGGTAGTTACGATACATGAACTTTTTAACTAACTACCCTAATAAAATTCAATTCCCCGTAAACGCCTCCATGATGGAATCTGGTATTTTTATCAATGATAGACCTAATTATGAGCAATCTATTTGTACCGGTCGCAAGTTGCACTTTTGAGCTTTTTGGAAGAAAAAAAATAAAAAGTTCATGTATCGTAACTACCCTGATAAAATTCAATTCCCCGTAAACGCCTCCGTGGTGGAATCTGGTATTTTTAGCAATGATAGACCTAATTATGAGCAATCTATCTGTACCGGTCACAAGTTGCACTTTTGAGTTTTTTGGAAGAAAAAAATAAAAAATCAAGTTCAGTAACTCAAACTGCCCTAATATAATATTTTGACAATCGATTCCTCCTAAAGGCTTCCATGGAGGAATGTGTTTATTTTACCAATTATAGAACTAATTAAGAGCAATCTATCAGTACTGGTCACAAGTTGCACATTTGAGTTTTTTGGAAGAAAGAAATATTTTTTGATCGATTGATGTGGAAATTGTTTGAGCCAAAATCATGTTTTCCTGCGTATAACTCAGAAACGGTAGGATATTGGAAAAAATGATTAAGGTACAACTTGTAGATAATTTTATGGCCTTTCAACTTTTGCTTGAAAGTTTTTCTCTAACATGTACCGTTTTTGAGATTTAAGCGAAAAATGAAAAAAATGGACCCATTTCCCCCCTCCCCCCACTCCGGGGCTCCTCCTAGTGGCCCGGGGTTTTAGTATGTTTATTACCTAGGGACTCTTGACATGTTTCCGAAGAAACATCTTACGTTACTAACTCACGCACTCTAGACCCCCCTTGGAGGGACTCATTCAATGGACTATCTATACTCTGTCCATTATATTATTTGCTTTTTGACAGCTTCACGCCTATGAAGAATTGTATTGTCTATGTTAAAATGTCATACAAATAATTATTGTACTTCATGGACCGGCCCCGCCCACTTAGTGATGTCTACACAGAATTATTCAATGATGGGTCGATAGATTATAATAATCGATAGAAATACTCTGTAAAATATATCCGATACAGAAAAACTCTTCTATTATGTTATGTAATTTAAACATAAAGACAACCAAATTGTAAGATAGAACCCAATAAATAATAAAATATTAGTTTAGTTTAGTTTTAACATTTAATTCATAGATATGTGGTCTTATTATTACATATCTTATTAGTACGTTTACGTTGTAATTATTATTTACGTACCTGATTCGATGTATGATAATATTTTGAATTAATAATCGGAATGGTATCACAATCGATAATCTTTTGGACATCACTTCTGGTATCACCCGTCGAGCTGTCAAAAAGCAATTCTTATAGTGGACAGACTATAGTGGTTGTTTGAAATTGCATTTTGATGCTATAAGAGGGGATATAAAGTGTGGGGAATGTCCAATGTCATATTTAGACTTGTAGTTCATTGATCTTCAAAGCTCATTTAGAGATTAGATTATACATATAATTATTAGAAAATTTTAATTAAAAAAAATGTATCTAGTTAGATCAGTATACTAGAAATATGCCTAAAATGGTCCCTGAAGAATTGCTTACTTCGGCTTGTAATAGGAGCTCTAGGTGTTGTAATTTTTATTATTCATGAATTAACTTTAAAAGCAATTCAGGATTCATGTAGCAGGACACAATATCTACATATACATATAATAGTAAATAAACACGATTAAAGGTTTATAAGTTATGGATAAGCCGATAGAGGTCGGTACACATGAATGTGGGTCATATTCAATGCGGCTCAGTGAACCGGCTTTGTTGTAAATTACGATTTTCATCTTGTAATAATTCGTATGGGCATGTACCTAAAATAGGGATGATATTAAGTGTTCTGTTTAATATTTGATTCATTAGGGTTCAATTGAATATATCCTTGATATTGTAGCTAAGTTTAAAGATTATCAAATACGACTTAGCATGATTTAATCATAGTTTCTTTTATCACGAATCAAAATATCTAATACCTCTTTACTCCGCTCCTGTTGGTCTTAGCGTGGTGATATACAGCCTTACTCGATAAATGGGCAATCTAACAACGAAATACTTTTTCCAATCGGACCAGTAGTTCCTGAGATTAGCGCGTTCAAACAAACAAACTCTTTGTTGCAGCGTATATTATATGAAATGAAATATCTAATACTAGCTGTGCCCCGCGGTTTCACCCGCATTGCTCCGCTCGGCGCTCCTGTTCAGCTTTATAATATTAAAAGTATAGATTAACACCCATTACTATATTTTTGAGTTGTTGTATTGTCTCAGTTCAGTTCCTGAGATTAGCGCGTTCAAACAAACAAAAAAACTCTTTGTTGCAGCGTATATTATATGAAATAAAATATCTAATACTAGCTGTGCCCCGCGGTTTCACCCGCATTGCTCCGCTCGGCGCTCCTGTTCGGCTATAATATTAAAAGTATAGATTACTATATTTACTATATTTCACCCATTACTATATTTCTGAGTTGTTGTATTGTCTCAGTTCAGTATTAATTAATTATTTAATCAATGTCATTGGATAAATAAGTATTACTTAACTAAAACAAAGGTAATCTAAGAGAATTCTTGGAATATTAATCTCCAAGGCTTCCGTCTTAAATTAACGAATGACATCTTGATCTTAGACGAAAAGGGAATAATTAATTAGATCGTAATTACGGAATGAATTATTTGGAATAATGTTCTTTGAGAAACTAATGACTGATTAACATTTTCGTTAAGAGGATCAATGTCTTTTGTTAATCGTCTTTAAATAAGACGTATTTTTCAACTGATCCTTTTTGTAGAATTACTTTAAGATTACTTAAACTTACTACTAATTTTATTTATTATAAATAAATAAAATAAAATTCTTATATTAATAAGAATTTTATTTTATTTCTTTCTTTCAACTATATCGAAACTAAACGTCCTTGTTTGAACTATTGAGTTTGGAGATGATATAAGAGTCTTAATAATTTACCAGTAATAATTTTATTCTTTCACAAAAATATGTTATACTTACAATAAGTTTTTTTTTTATACAAACCATTATGTCATTATGTTTTTTCTAGCAATGGTTTGTCCCTTATAAGTATAGATAGAATTCTTGTTCAGTAAAAGTAGTAGTATCTCTAATACGCAGTTTGCTAAACTCAAACGATATTAATCATCTTGGCCAAAATTCGATTAGGAGAGCTATTATTAACCGAAATTTGCTTATCATTCATTCTATCTATATAAATATTATAAAGCTGAAGAGTTTGTTTGTACGCGCTAATCTCAGGAACTACTAGTCCAATTTGAAAAATTATTTCAGTGTTGGATAGCCCTTTTATTGACGAACGCTATAGGCTATATATCATCACGCTAAGATCGAAAGGAGCGGAGCAATGCGGGTAAAACCGCGGGGCATAGCTAGTATTATATAAATGCTCAAATATGTAAGAAATAACACACACTTTATTTCCCGTTGTGAAAAGGTTAAAATCTTTTTGTTGCACCTTAGCTTTGAAGAGAGATTGTTTCTTTTTTATCAGAAGCTTTAATCAGAGTCAGTCTCAGTTATGTTTGATGAAAATCGGATCACTGATTCTTGTGAAATAAAGGAAATGAATGGAAATGCGAAAATTCAAAGAAAAAAGAGGTTAAATTTGTACAATTTATAGACCTGATGGTCGTAGCGGTTTTTGATTGGTTTTAGATTAAGCTTTTGCAAAATTTACACAAATACTGTGCAATTTTTAAGCAATTTTTGTATTAATTTATCCCTAATGATTATTAATGTAGGTATTAACAATTAATTTTCTAACTTGATAAGTTTACTACAAATTGCTCTTAATCGTAAGTTAGAGAGATGTAGTTGTATATTCATCTTAGTTGAGATAGTGATAACCGTAATTATAAAAATATACATAATCGAAAATGGTATAAGCTTTTTATAATTATTAAAAACACTGTTTCCTTTTAATTTAAACCACAATTGATTCTCCCGACGATACCTATTTTTATCGCAAAAAAATTCAATAGCTTACAAAACAACAAAAAAATACCAAACGGTACCAAAGGTCAGCCGCAGTCAAAGTTCCGAACGTGACAACATCAGCTCAATTTGAGTGTGAATTTATCTTTTTTCCCGAACACTGGGGTCAGACCGCTCAGGTTAAATTGTTCAGTTTTCAAGTATCTGTGGCTTGGTAATAGAGTTTAAAGCTTGCTGCATAGTAAATAGAATACACAGTAAGGCAACTTTTTCGATATACAATTTATTGAAAACGTTGCCTTACTGTGTATTCTATCTTACGTAGGATTACTACTATGTAAATCTTTAACTTATCTTTTTGCTGTAATTTTTACTCGATGCGTGATTGAACGTTTTGTTAGTAGTTTACCGTACTGTACGTATTATATTTACTGTTGTTTACTGCAGACCAAAATTGCAGACAGTAGATGCGCGTGGTTGTGTGAGTGAGCTGTTTCGAACGTTTTGTTCGTGGTTTCCGTACTGTCCGTATTCTGTATACTATGGTTTAGTGCAGGGCGAAATTTATTGTAGAGGTATTTTCAGGATTTTTTAACGTAACTGCGCTAGAAAGGGATGTTTATGAGCACTGCGTTCTTTATGCGCTAAATGGTGGTTTATGTTTTTAATCCTAGATTATGTTATTGCTTTTTTCTGTTACGGAATACCTACTACTGCAATTTGTTAAATTGATTGAAAATAAAAATAGGGAATACACATTTTAGATTCTTTGTAGCTGTTCAAATATAAAACATTCTCAAAGTTTTCCAAAATATACACAGATAGTTAAACTTAAATTTTAATAGAGTCAAAATTTAAAAAAAAAAAAAAATTTTGTGAGTGAGGGTCACTCACAAAAAAATATTTAATTGATTTAACAATTTTATCGCTCTCAAGAGCCTAATATTCCAAATATTTTTTCCTCGTTTTTCCGCCCACCTTCATCTCTAATAATTTCATACCAATTCTACGCCTCAGTATTTTTAAGCAATATCTTAAAAACGTCTCTTTTTAAACTTGCGAGTCACGATTTCACAAAAAAGTAAATATTCATAGAACCATTACGCAAATTGGTGTGCGAATAAATGTAAGGTGGAGTGCTTAGACTTCGACCGCTCAAGATAAGGGCGTTTTAGTATTCCCCGCCCTGGTTTGGTTGGGGTAACTAAAATGGCGCTTTTTATCAAATGGTAAATACTGTGGAAAAATGCGAGGAAAGTCTTAGCAGCAGATTACTATTTATTTGAACAAGATTTATGCAATAATGTAAATAATTTGTTGAATATTGTGGGAAATGGTAGACGTTTTCATTCTTTTATAAGGCGCTATATTCAATAAATACGCAAGTACAAGAAGCTAAATTACAATCTGTATACTATTAAATAGTGTTTATGAATGAGATTAGATATCATTAAAATCAAAAAACTTAACATGTCAGTATAATAATGTACTGAGGTATAATACTCAAAATAAAACAACTCTATCAAACGATTTACATATTTTGCTCTATGCTCTATCTAAAAAATGTATTCATAATTCACTTCAGAAATATGTACATAATTGAATACAATTTAAATATGGTTTATTTTACACCAGTAAAATTCTTATTCAATTATTTGAATAAGAATTGTAGTTGTTCTTATGAACAGCAGCATTTTAACACCACTCTGATACCTAGAGCTTGTTAAACCATAGCAGATGAAAGATTCATGCGAAATGAAAAAAGGAGGCACGACAGGATTCTCACTATGAAACAGTGAGAATCCTGTCGTAACTCATAAGCTGTGGTGATATGATTGCTTGTAGCTTTGACTCCACTTCACACTTAAGTTTTTTTATTGAGTACTTTTTTGTAGTAAGAAAGGAGGGTTTTTCTCTAAGGTTTTCAAAACGATACATAATATAGTGTTTTGTTTGGGTCTTAACGTTTAACTTAGACAATTATTATCGGGTGTTGCGACATCCGAAATATATATTTTTATTTCACATTTTCAATGAGGCATTATTATTCATATAAAAGATGAAAGCTTGAGCAATTTTTTACGAATAAATCGTATATAGGTATTAAATAGGATTGAGAATTGGTTGTAAACAAATGTTTAAACTTTAAACCCCTAAGTCGTAAGAGTGTCCTGGCAGAATTTGCAAGGTCAGCTATTAATCTATAAGATATCACTAAATATAAGGCACTACTAGTATAGGTATACTTCAATATCTTCGTTCAAGACCCCGTTTTCGATAAAACCCAATATGGATTCCAATGATTGATTGGTACGAATAACATGACATGTATTTCATTTTGGTGGCATAAAAATATTGATTGATCGTTTAAATAATAATTGAAGAAATACATTGTGCCTATAACATGGTACAATTTATAAAACATATGAAACACTCATTTGTTTGTAAAAAAAACTTTATTTAATTCTTTCGATGGTTTGCTTCGATTCTTTCTTTCATGTGGAATATTTTTAGAATAGATGAAAATATCAGCTATGATAATATTGTAACCGTATTTTATAAATGAAAAAGAAAAAATACGTAAAGATTTTTAGGTTGAAAGTTTGATTTTTTATTAAAATTTAGGATGAAACACGTAGGTAGTCTCCAATAGAGAAACGTAATCATTTTCTAATAAAGTTTTAATTAATTAGTTAATTAGCATTTACTAGAAATAATGTTCTCTAAAGCTAATTTATCAAGGGAAATTACTCTGGAGTAAGACTTTTGAAAAGTTTTTTTTATCATGATGGTTTTTCGACGTAACCAGGAGTTTATGGAAAAAGCTAAATTCTTAAACGAAGATTTATAACCATCATTAAATCATAATATTGTTCTAAGTGCTCTTGTTTACTGAACGAAAACAAAATGAATTATGAATTTGTTAGTTTCTTATCTGTGAGCAAAATGAAAATAATGTATTATTCATTTAGAATAAGTTTCCATGGTGATTAAATTTAAATAATACATCTATTATTTTATATTTTATGATCGCTACCGACGAAATATTTTTATGTTTTAAATCTATTCTTTTCAATTTCGTCAAACTCCTATTATTTTTGTTTTGATTCTTAGATTCTATAAAAGTATTTAGTAATTCGTAGCAACTTACTAGAACATTTTATTAAAATAACTTTGAACAAAACATTCATCCTCATTTCAATTCTTTAGATGTTGTTTACAGTATAAATTTAATCAATTTCTAAGTGAAACGGACAAACAGATAGAATTTCGTACTTATAACATTAAGATGGACGACATTAAATTCTATTTCTCCAACGTTTATGATTCAAGCCATCCCATACAAACACCTCAGAGGCAAACCACACTAGGTCAGATTATTAAATTTTACAGTTTAATATGTACAGAAGTGTCCCTGAATGAACCTTTACTTTGTATGAGTTTGATTTTTGGTATTTTACGTCTAAACTAGCCGAAGTTCGTACTAAGTTGGAATTATTAATTTGTTACCATGACAACTATTATGAATCGTTTTATTTTATTCGATTTTCTTCTGTTATTATCAGACAATTACAAGAAATTTTTTGAAAATGTGTCGAGCCGTTTGAATGATAATTGTAGTATACAAACAATGTATACCTATATTAAGTAATATATTAAGTAATGCACGTGTATTTAAGATTGTACCTTCTATCAAAATAAAAAATGAGCGTTTCAGTTAACTAAGTTAAATTAATTGAAGTCTTGTTGCAGATGTCACATCTGTTTTTCCTCCGATATCTTTTACGGTTTAGTAGCCTTTTGATCCTTGTCAAAATGGGAATTCCTCTTGTCTATATTACAATCGTAATTTAATTGTAAAAGGTTCGTAACGTACAGGTAAGTTATCAGACATCATTTTATTGAGTTTCTTCTTAGAGTGTTATTTGGAATACCTCAAGGCATTGTTTCCACGCTCATACACTAACCATTAAATAAGGAAGGAGGTGAAAAATAAAAAAAATCGGAAATCCATTCTTATCAAAATGTTGGAACCTTTCTATTGATCACGGCTTTATTGCTATTAAAGAGTCCTTCAATATACAAAATACCTCCGTTAATTCTATTCCCTCAGCCAAAACTACTACTATGGAATCGTAAATTCACTAATAAGATCCTTCAAACGTCAAGTGCAGGCCATAAACCACGATTAGATTCTAAAATCTCAGTACTTGGGACTAAAACGCTACCTCACGTTTTGTTAAAATCACTAATAAAGTACATAGTATAACGAGAAAAGTAAGTTATCTTCAAACAAAGGTACATCGCGCCGTTTGTATGTACGTGGAGCGCTTGGCCACGCCCTCAGTTCATGTACTTACACAAACTTGACGCACGCACACAACGCCGCTCGGTTCCTACTCATGGACCGGTCTCGTGAGGGCCGCGCCCGCGCCATTGCTGTGAGCGGTCGGTGTTTGTTTATACAATTATTATTGAAGTGAAACTTCTTTATCGGGGTTGGAAAAAAATTTAGTGTAACATTTTTTCGTTACGCGTGACATTTTTCCGTTACGCGCCATCTTTTTCTTATCCTTACCACGCATGATTCGTATTTCTGTAAAGTTGCATATAGTAAATTATTTTTTGAAAAATAAGGTCATAAAGAAGTTTCACTTCTTACGTGTGTACACTAGTACACGCACACATTTTATTTAAATAACTATGACGTGACAAGTAACAACCCTGCGCCTCGCGAGTTTAGGTACCGTAGGTACGCTCCTAAAGATCGGCAGTCGGTCTACTTCTCTCTTTATACTATGTAAAGTACCTTTATCCAAGCTCACGTAGATTTTGAATTTATTAACCCGTAGACATTTTGCGTTTTGGGTCGACTTCAAATTTAACGACCTTAGTCCTTAATGTATCAAGGGACGTTTTGTAACTGATATCATTGTGACAAATTGTTAGAATACAGTTAGTTCTATTTAAATTAATTCAACTTTTTGATAATGTACCTTTTACTTTAAATTGGTGTGTGAATGATTTTATTAAAAACTAGCGGTCCGCCCCAGCTTCGCCCTTTGTACATATTTACATTTTCTCTACATAAAAACCATCCTCGTACTTCAAAAAATATAATAAAAAAAGAATTATCGAAATCGGTCCACCCGTTCACACGTGATGCCGTGACAACTAAATAAATACAAATTCCCATTATTTTTATCTATTCCTTCCTCAAATTCCGTAAAACCCTTTCTAGATACTTATGTTACAATTCTCTGGTTTCGGCTCACTGATCCTCAATCCCTTCGTCAGAGACAAAATAATAACGCTATTTTAGAAAATAAAGGTAAAAATTGTCAATCTCGAATAGGTTTATGTTTTAGCTATCTTACTTGGTTTTAAGGCCTCGTTTCTACTAGATACTAAAATGTTGCCAGGTTTTATTGATTTTTTGTGAGCATTTTAAACATTTATGATTATTAAAATAATAATAAGAGAGATTCCTGGCAAAAATCATATGTGTTAGTTTTTGCTATGCTTGAAAAAATTTTTAACAAAAGCAACGTAACTGGAATATTGTTGTCGCTATTTTTAGACATGGATTCAAACAGGAACTCATTATATTTCGCATGCATGTGTACTTTAAAAGCTTATAAAAGGTTCATAACATTTCTGGCAACAAAACAATTAACCATATTAAAACAGATTAAATTTCACAAATACATTGAATTATGCAAAATATTTTAGCAAAAGAGTAAAATTTTATAAAAACATAGAAAACCTTTAATATATGCTTACATTTATAGAAAACAAGCTTTCCACACGCGGCCTCGCCCGCGCAGTCAAAGCAAAAAAACCCGCATAGTTCCCGTTCTCGTGGGATATCCGGGATAAAACCTATCCTATGTCCCGGGGTAAAAAGTAGCCTATGTCCTTTCTCGGGTATCAAAATATCTCTATACCAAATTTCATGCAAATTGGTTCAGTAGTTAAGGCGTGATTGAGTAACGGACAGACAGACAGAGTTACTTTCGCATTTATAATATTTAGTATGGATATAAAGACTCCTTATTCGCTCAGCGTAATGACCCCGTCCCTTGTGCTATTCGTCAGATGTGTTTTTGTCATCACGTCTGAGGAAATATAGCGAAATAAAATACAATGTATTTATCTTGCTTGTGTATTCAGTTCATTTGTTTATTTGCAACATACACAACAGAGTTGCAACAAACAGTGCTTATTTTATTACATTAGCTTTGCGTTTGGGAAACTATACTATTAAATTACATTTTGCTAGCTTTGTATATAACCTAATGTATCATCTTATTACAAATTCAATTCTATTCCACATTATAAAAACAAATATAAGGTTATCCTTATGACAAGAACGTTATAAATGCCATGAGCTCTTTGATAAGCGAGCTATCATAGGCATATTTGTTTCATAAATTTTATCTATACTAATATTATAAAGCTGAAGAGTTTGTTTGTTTGTTTGTTTGAACGCGCTAATCTCGGGAACTACTGGTCCGATTTTAAAAATTCAGTGTTAGATAGCCCATTTATCGAGGAAGGCTATAGGCTATATATCATCACGCTAAGACCAACAGGAGCGGAGCCACGCGGGTGAAACCGTGGAGCGCAGCTAGTTTGATATAAAATACGTCTCATCTGGTTATCAGATAGGTGAAGGTCAATCTAAATTCGGATCTTACTATTGAATTAAATAATGAAGCGTAATTTATTTAAACTAAACCTAATTCTTTAGGGAATACTGAAAACGTCTTTATCTTGAGTGATCGGAGTCTAAGCCCCACCTAACGCTCTCCAATTTGCATAATGGCATATTTAGCCGCCTCCAGTTTTTGTTAGAATGCCATTAGATTGGCATTTCATTGATCAATAAACCATTTATACAGGGTGACTGGAAATTCGACGTGATCCTTCAAAGGGGTTATACTAGAGGTCATTTGCAACAAATTAAGTCCAGTTAACCAGGGGTCAAAAATGGATGGTTATTGAGCTATGACGGATTTTGATATGAAAACTTTCTGCCTTTTTACCAAAAACAATTAATTATGAAAAACCTACTACACTTTTAACATCAATATCATCATCAATAACCATCCATTTTTGACCCCTGATTAGCTGGACTTAATTTGTTGCAAATGACCTCTAGTATAACCCCTTTGAAGGATCACGTCGAATTTCCAGTCACCCTGTATAAACCCACACAGATACAAGTGAATTCCAGACGTATACAAGTAGTTATAACCTAATCAATATATCCTACTGACGACGAAACAAATAAAAATTAATCATAATATTATATACTTATTATAGTCTGTAGGCCTTGATTCAAAACTTTCGCATTCCCTATATATTGTGATCAATTTTATTTCATTGTAATAAATAGGCTATATTTATCATATAAAATTTAACTATATAGCCCTGTAAACAAGGAAAATCCAAGAAGCAGCATTCTCTAGCCAAAAAATTACAATAATTTGTTTACAGCTTTATTGTAGAAAATAATTCACATAACGAGCCTTTTCCTTTACTTATCCTTCATGTACCTATGTATAATTAACAAAAGAATCCTTTCCAAACAAATCCGCTCCAAAAAATGCTCACTACTATCTCCAAACACATGTGACGTCACATAATAATGACAATTTGATCCCGCCAAGTGTAGTGGGAACATCAGCATTTAGTAAAGGATTCATTGTCTGAGCCAGACATTTTTGTTTGCGAAGGCTTCAGTAAATGTGGAGACAAAAGCTTTACTTTTTCATAAAGTACGTAGTCAATAAAGTTTTTGCTATTTAGGAATAGACGGGGATTCATCTAAGTTATTACCTTAGTAAAATTCGTTTTGGTTTGGTAAAACAATATTTGAACCAATAATTTGAATTCCGCTGCACGTAATGTTTAAAAACTGTCTATTAATTTAAAACTTTCAAAATAAATAGAAGAATCAAATCCAATAAATATATCAATGAAAGAAACAATCTATTTCACAAATGTATAAATTGCGTGATCGCCTCTATTACAAGAGATTCTTCATATAATCGCTATCGCTGTTTTTCTGAAATAAAGATATTTTAGTTTTCTGAAATTAAGTTTCAGCGTGATTATTTTTTTATAGAATACTTCTAAAGCAAATGAAAAATACTGATAAAATATTAATAGTATAGTAATAGTGCATTAAAATAGTGATAAGCCACATTCCATATTATGATTTTGCACCTTTTACAACAAATCCTCCACGTTTTAACCCCAATACATGCCATGTCATAAGCTAGCTTTATCTCACAATTTATTGGTTTTACGATGACTTAACCTGTCATGTACGCTTATCCACACAATTTACTGGACTATAATGTACTGCTCCTAGATAAAGATGTCCCTTTGACCGATACAGCTAATATAATGGTGCATTTACACATTCGTTCTAGCCAATTTCTCGTCAAACATTAGTTCACAGTATTATTGCCAATCACTGTTTGCACATTCATAAGTTACAGTGAGTTTATTTTAGATATTTATTATTTAACTATTGCCCTTTGATAACATTAAAAAAACCACTGGCAACATATTAAATCTGTTATGAATATCTACATCTATTTCACTAATCTATTTTCTTAAGGGACAAGTAGGTGCACACTGCACAGTCTTCTGTGTCCTGCCAGACAAAGACGTATTATTTTCTTCGTCTCTAACTGGAATCAAACCCAAGAGCCTTTTAGCCTCTCTGGCTCTACAATTACGCGTTAAGACGATACACAAAAAAAAATCTACTGCTTGGCTTGCTTGGCGGGCGGAGTCTAATAGCTCGCTATCGCGAACGCGGGTGTGCGCGAAGTCATTCTTGCAAACTCGCCGCGCTGCCGCTGGCCGACTCGGGACAAACATGTATGGAGTCGTCATACAGTTATAATATTCTTATACATAATATATTTAATTGTTGATTTATTGGTTTTATTTTCTTGCTTATAAACAAATAATCTTCTTTTTAACAACTACTTAGACATTATTAATAATTATTATTATTTCGTAATGTTTACTTTATTACAAAATAATACAGGTTATAAATAATCTTTACAATAACAAAAAATATTGTTACTCTGAAAAAATGAAATGGTACTCAATAACGCGGACTACTGAATGGATTTAGATAGAATTTGATGCTGACGTAGATATTACGTCATGCCCAGAAATGAAAGATAATATTTCTGAAAGAAGTTATAAACCCTAATTCTTCTCAGTCAAAGTCAAGAGTGGAAGATATCACTAATACAGTAAAACTGATGCGAAACTTTGGATGTTAATTTGTATATTTTTTTGTTAGTTGTTACTTAATTACGTCAAGACTACATTACCAATTTTGATAAAATATAGCTAATTGCCTGGATTTACACATAGGATACTTTTTATCCGAACTGAACACTTCTGTGGGATAAGACAGGATTCACGATATAATCTAATTCCACGCGGGCAAAGCCGCGGTCGGAATGATATTTTTTTAAATAAAAAAATTGTTTAAAAAAAACACAAAATATTATATTGACGCATGTATTTATTTTTTGCACTCTATTATAATTGTAATTATTCATTACAAATAATCAAAATAAAATAGCCAGAACAAAGTTAGGCCCTGGTAGGGTAGGTAGGCAGGTACAGCAATGTGAGACGAACACTGGCTTATTTATACCAATAATAATGTATTATAAACATTAAATTAAGTTTACTTTCTAACAACAAAAATACATAATATTAGCTAATGTGAAAGCGAATCAACCAATCATCCCACAAAAATGAAATGTGCACACAAATATTCATCCAAATCGGTTCATGTCATTAGGAGGAGTGACTGCAGCGCCATCTTCCGGGCCCGATTGTGTTTCCAGATCACCCAGGAACTCAATTTAATATACTTACACAAAATTTTTCGAAATGAAAACTCACATTACTATGTAAATATGAATATAAACCTGTTTTATTACTAAGCAATTTCCCGCACAGGTGTAGTAAGTATAAATGAAATAAATATCAACATCAAATTCTTTATACAACATACTTATCTACCACCTTCTAAGAAATGTAATTCTTGAAATTATTTCGTATTTTTTTTAAATATAATACTACTCCAATGAGCTCCTGTTCCATATTATGTCCACCATACTTCCACTAAGTTCACCATGATTTTTTATTTCTTTGCACTTTGTTGCTTTTTGCTAAAAATGGAATCATGCGATAAAACCAGTAGAGCGTTGATAACATACATTTTTGACTGAATAAAGGTACTTACGAAGGAGTGGATTCACATTGTGAACAATCAGTGGGTTTATTTTCCTTCTGGATTCCGGATTTCTGAACAGATTATTTATGCTCTAAATGAAAAATCTTACACATTCGTTATGTACTTAAAACAGGGGTACATATCAAACATCGTCTATAATACAATTATCATCAAATTTAAAATAAAACCAACTTACTTCATTAATTTGTTCCAATTGTAAGCATTCTTTTTCCTCCAACCTTTATATTTCTTCTTCTTATTTTCTTTATTGTCCCCATTTGTCTCATTTTGTCTTATCGTGTTGTCACCCTTTTTTACGATTGCGCGAGCGACACAAGTTCCCCGTGTGACGGCCGTAGCGGGAATGACTCGTGCAGCGATCGGGGTAGGAAGGTACAGGGCGGCTCTCGCTATATTGGCTGGTCGCGCGCTAATTTCAAGTATTTCTTGTTTATTTCAAAACCATCGCATATTTCAAAATTCTAACACGGTAGACGTATAGGTTGTATATTTTATAGTTAATATCCAAAAAGTCGTAACTTTACGTTTGTTATTTTGAAGATGCCAGAGATTAAAAAAAAATAACAATGATAACTTTGTATTTTTTTTTCTATCGAGAAAATATCATGGAATCATGTTTCTAAAACGGTAGACGTATTGTGTTACTATTGAACTTTCTTGTCAAGAATTTTCATCACGACAACTTTAATAATATAAAAATTACGAAGGTTTGAAAAGGGCCCTAAATGTTAGAAAAATTAATTCATCACCTTAACGACTGTACAAAGTAGGCGGTCAACTGTTCAGATATGCGTGTTCGTTATTCGCCTCGCAATTTGCCCTAATGTGTAAATGCACCATAATAAGTTTTTACATGAAACGTTGTGAGGAATCTCTGATCGATTATACCAATCTATCTTGGTGTACAAACATGATTTTATGTGGCGCTTTAGACATTTGACAGGAGTAATGTATTGTTGTTTAAGCGTATTTATGACTGCCTCGTAAAATATTAGAAGCTATGTATGCATATAAATTATTGAAGTAAGAAAGAAAGAAAGAAAGAAAGAAAGAAAAGTTTATTTAGTTTATAGTTAGTTATAAAGTTTATAGTAAATGATAGTATATCTGTGACCACGTCATATTGTATGGACGATACATTATTATTTTTCTAAATTACAGAACAATAAAGTAAACATATACCTACTCGCAAGAAAGTACCAACAGTCTATCTATTTCAAGGTATTGGAATATCTAAATAATTTCCATTCGACAAAATCAAAATATTTTTGAAATAACAAATGTCTCTCCTAAATTATGTCCTTCGAATTCACAATAATCTTCAAACACGATAATAGATTTGATAATTTAGATAATCTAGCAGTTCGTTAGGCTAATTGGTCCATATTTCATCGCAATCACATCGGATCTCGCATTTATCCCTAGTATTAATGAAATTCCATTATTGCCAATATTTGTTTTCAGAGATAAGCTTAGCTTAGGCTATAAAATTGATTGTTCATTTGTTTACTTTTTATGTTATGGAAAGCGTGTTTTGTTGGTGCTAGTACATTGAATGCTATATTAGGGTATTTTTGTAAATGAGTTAAAGAATACGTACAATGTATATCTAAGTTCACAGCAACGAACAAATTATCTGCCTGCCTAATGTGCCATAATTAGAATATTGTGTAACAAAAAATAAGCAGTTTTTTTAACATGGTCATTCAAGATAAATATTCAAAGCATTCAGTTAAAAGAACAGTAATCAAATTGTAATTCTCGGAAAAGTTGCTATAAAATTATTAACGCAAAAATCCTTGACGTAATTACATAATTCGGTACAGTCATCTGCTTAATTACTTAATTTTTATAAAAAATAACATTAGCGATATCAAAGTGAGAGACTGATGAAGATTGATGAAAGAGGTAAAAGCCTTACTAAAACCTTTGCCAACATTTTAATAGCGGGTTACGTGACAAATGATTTTTTTGAGTAAAGGTTGTAGCTTGAGATTTTAGTGATTAAGATAAGGTTGTAGTTTAAGATTTTAGTGATAAGTTTTCCAAAGTCCTGTTGTACGGGTTTCTGTTAAAATATTGTATTAACTATCGGAAGACTGTGGTACAATCATATCACGCACGTCTCTACAAAACTTATTAGGTGAAGCTACCTATATTTTTGTGATTTTCAATATATTGCATTTGGATATAAATTACCTATCTGTTGACCTGAATTTATAACTAGTACGAACCTACGCCTCACGAAGTATAGCTATTTAGTTTTTATGGGAGGTATCCCATTAATTCAATTCTCGACCTTCAAATTACAGACCTACACAAAAATAGCAAGTTTCTCGATTACTCTGTCGTTCCGAAAAGGCACAGTTTGCTCAGATTTAGCTGATTATAATAGGTATGTATTTTTCTATTATTCCACGAAATCCTTTATTACTGTACAGTACTCTGAACAAACACTCCATTCACAGCAAAAAAATAAACACACAGTTCCAAAAATAAACCCCTAATCCGTATTTTATCATACAAATAGCTTAGAAAGCGAAGATAAAATATTTTCTCTTGTTTACCCTCTATTCATATCTGAACTTTTCTATCGAGTCCTGTGTAAACAGCTTACGTAAGATTTTGGCAAGGTCTGCGATTTAGTCTAGTCCTAGGGAATGATAATTTTTGTTTGTGAAATTGTATGATTTTTTCTTAATGGGAGATTTATGATAAATTATACTATTTCAAAGTTTTATTAATTTTTTTTGATGTTATTAGTCTAAATATTTTTTTAAATTTTTATTATTTTATTATTTATTTGATAGACTTTTACACACAGTGAATGAGGTAATAATGTAATTGTACTTATTTTACTATAGAGATACTTAATACGAATACTATAATTTATTTCATTGTTTTAAGCAAAATTAAACAGCAGCAATACAACTTTCATAATAAAAGTGTTTTACAAAACCTCATTCAAATAAAAAATACTAATCCCGTGAATAGTCCGCAATCCCTTATTATATGGAAATCAGTCTCGTTTCATATGGGAAAATGCAGTTGCATTGTGAGCTTCCAATATCAACGCTAGAGGGCAAACGCACATACTCAATGAAGTTTACTGCCAAGCCAATATCGACTCAATACCCAGAACATAAAGTTGAAATTAAAGCACATACTGAATAAAGTTTAAAGCCAAGCAAATATAGACTCAATATACAGGTTATAAAGTACAAATTAAAGTGTACGTGTAGTCTATTCACTGGCAGTTAGGACAAACTATATGAAAATTCAACACAACCACAGGATAAGAAAAAGTTTACATCCAATACTGGTTCGATAATATTTATCAGTGTTTGTTATTCATCTATGTTATAGGTTTTTTATTTTCTTCAATCCTTTGAACAAGTAGACCGTAATATTAGATTTTATTTGATATCATCACACAGGCACAAAGGCTGCAAATTAGGTTGTGTTAATTTTTACACTGTATAATAATATAATTTCTTGCTTTAAAAGTAAATGAAAAATGTAATTATGTTACCTACTTTTTTCTGTGATTATAATGTATTGTAATCAATGCCATCATCATAATATTTCTTCTTCTATTTTGTGTTTTCTTCTTGTGTGTGTACCTTTTTCTAGAAATAAATGTTTTTTCTTTCTTTCTTTCAATATTATATGAATGAACCTTTTCACAAGAATTTGATGATATCGTAGATTCGTAGCTCAATACCGAATAAAAAAGGAAGTTAAAATAAAAAGAAAACATAGTAAGGAAAAAGTCGCAACGTGGTCACACAAGGCTGCCTTCTACTTACAAGATCATAAATCAGTCAAACGAGAGGAAGATGTATCTTCCTCGTATCCAAAATGAACATAGGACTACACATTTCGGCGTTTCCTATCTTACATTTTTGGGTTCCGTAGCCAAAGGCTAAAGACGTTTATCACTGAGACTTCGCTGTCTGTCTATCTGTCCGTCTGTAGGGCTGTATCTCATGAACCGTGATAGATAGACAATTAACATTTTCAGACGTAATGTATAACTGTAATAACAAATAATCGAGGTAAAGCAATGGTTGGCAAGGACATAAATTGGATAGGTGAACATTTTTAGCAATGGCTCTTTAGTTTAAATATTTGTACGGAACCCTTAGTCGCGAGTCAAACTCGCACTTGACCGATTGTTTGTTTTAACTTCAAAATGCTTCACACTTCTAACGTGAATGTATGAATAGAAGAAAATTCCACAGTTTACTTCGTCTTTGTACAGATGGATGCTGTACAAATGAGGGAGGGAATGTCGAATATTGGTTTGCTTTGCGCAAAATTTGCTTCACACTTGGATGGTATAAAAGCTGTTACCATTACCATACATTTTGGAGCCATTTAATGTTCTTATGAAGGTTCAATTCATATTCAGGTTTGTATCTACATGTCTGTCAAATAATAATATCTTATATGCAGTATTTCGAAGAGTACATTTAAAAAGGGACCGTTTTGGGTGCATAAACAGGCGGGGTTTGGAGACTAGATGAGCGTGCAATGAGTAATAAGGTTTTTTTTTATTTATTTGCACATATTTGCATCAGCATCGCTCCATCAGAACGGATGATTATAGTGTTCATAACATTTGTGATAATTAACACATTGGAACGTGCACACACTGTGCTTAGTACGTAGATTCTACAATTATGAAATTTATGTGTAAATGACATGAATCTCGTAGGTAATGAATGTCGGCGAGATTTTATAAGGATTTTAAAAAGAAATATGTACATAATAAAAATGTTACCGTTTTGTTATTAGAGCTCAATTCAACGATGCTCTAACCTTTAACGAATAATAATACAATAACTTGGTATTTGTCGTTCAGAAAGGAAATGGAAAGCGACACCGGATGTTTTGACAGAAAATGTAGATAATATATTTTTAGAAAATAAAAATGATATTATTATTTTCAGCACTGTATCAACAATACAATAACAATTTGCAGACAATTGATGAATAAACATTTAATTAAATTAGTGTTTTATTTCCAGTCTGTAGAATGGTTTTCCTAATTATTTTCCTAATTTTCCTAGTTTATTCTTTGTTGAATTTATGAAATGGTTGTTAATCATCTCAATAGATGGGGCGCGGTGTGTCCCTTCAGACACATAAAACTGAAAAAATAGAATAAATTCGATTGCTCTGGCGGGTCACGAGTGGCTGAGTTGGTCAGGCATCCGCCCCGGAATGGCGCGAAAGGATGCGGGTTCGAGTCCCGCCTCGTGATCGAATTTTTTCTATTCTTTATAAATTTGTAAGTTTATTCTTTAATCGATTTTTATGTGCATTGAACAACAACGTGAATAATTTATATTAGAGGTTTGATATTATTTCATGTTCTTAACTTGCTCTACTAACGTAATCATCCAATACTGATAAAATTAATCATTCTTCATACTATGGAAAAGCTTTTCTATCACTTTCAATCAGAAACTCAAAGCAAAGATTTAAATTTTAAACAGAGAGATAACTTTGATAGCATTCTTGTATCTGCTATTGATAAAGTTAAAATATTAGCTTTTAGACATGTTTTTAAAATCAGTTTTAGTAATGTTTGACTCTATTTTATATTCGTCTTATTTTTTGCGGCTTATTTAAAAATTAACAAATATAATTTAGGCCCTCTACACTATTGTGATTGCCTCTTCTTGCACAACGCAGCCAATTGTGAAAGGACCATGAGTATTGTATCTTAATACTATTATAAAGGCGAAAGTTTGTAAGTATGGATGTATGGATGTATGGATGTTTGTTACTCTTTCACGTAAAAACTACTGAACCGATTACAATGAAATTTAGCACACATATAGAGGGTAACTTGGATTAACACATAGGATAGGTTTTATCCCGGAAATCCCACGGGAACGGGAACTATGCAGGTTTTCCTTTGAAAACGCGGGCGAAGCCGCGGGCGGAAATCTAGTATCAGATAAAGTTTTGTAGAGATACTCAAGTAAAAAAGGCAGTTTTTTGTCAGGTTAGCCGAAGCGAGCTATAAATAATTGCGGGTATGCCTTAGCTATTCCTTTAGGAGTGGAATTAATTGCTCAGTCCGAAGATATACACCTCTCGTAATTTAGCCTGTTTTGAGTCTACTGCCTTGTGAATAGCTCCAGTGAATTAACAAATTCTTCACAACTTTGAGCGGATGGGTGGAATAACTATGCTGATAAAAGGAAGAAGAATAGAATATTGCTTATTTTGTTAATAGGTATCACAAATATAAACTAATCCTAAAAATGCAATGTAATATAAACTACACGGATCGTGTAGTTTTTCGCAATCACTCGTTGTAGGTGCTTGCAGACATCATATTTTAGAACTAGCTGTTGCCCGCGACTTCGTCCGCGATTACGTCGTTTTAGGTCATTCGTCGTTTAAAAAAAATACGTGACACTTTATTTTTGAATGTTCTTAATTGTCTCTTATAAAATTTAACTACATTAAAATTGAACACTCTGAAAATCTTAAAATCGGAGAAAATTGAAAATCTGAGGAAAACATGAAGGAATGTGATTTAAATTCTACATTACTTAGTATTTCAAATAATAATCTAAATTAAATGTAGATTAACAGTTTGAGCGCACCGTTATAGAATATGTACCTAAGTATTAAATTACGTTAGTTTACATAGTAACAAAACAAAAACACGATGACTTTCTTTCGCGCTCGGTACCACAAACTAAGCATGTTAATGGTACGTGGCCCGCGTCACTTGACCCCCCGCGAGTTCCCCTCCTTTGCTATGCGAAAATACATTCGTCGCCCTGCTGTAGGAAAAATTGTAATACTGTGGCCTGGGCGTTATACACGCCCAGGGAGTTCCTGAGTGCCGATAGACGTCCGTCTATCGGCATTTATAACAATCTTATATTAATATCACCATCTTGAGGAAAAGCTTCTAATGTCGATTTAAAACTGCATACATACGAATTAACCTGATGAAACATGTTCTAAAATTGTGAAATGAGTTCAGTTTTAAATTCGAGAAATATTGATAATTCTTGTATTCGACTATTTGTTGTAGTCGAATACAAAATATATTTAAAGAAACTTAGGTTGGCCTTCAGGCAAAAGGGATCCTATCAAATGGTAAACTTGACCTTGTATCTTAAAAGTAAGCATGAAAGGACCTTCTGATAATTGTTGAGCACCAAAGGATCATTTGAAACGCACTACTATAAGAGCGAATATTGTCTAAGAACTGTTTAGATTGCACGTCATGTTCCTCTAAAAGTAGTGATTTCAAAGGTTCCGGTGTATCTTCAAACGAAAGCCGACTCCTTACTCCACTTTAAAGCATTACAAAAATAACATACTACGTTAATATCGCCTATACAGAAGATGATCTGTAATCAATTGTGAGGTTATAAGAAAACCCACTTTTATATTTGTCGGACCCCACCACCGAATTCGTAGATTGATCTTCTATGTTTACCTCTAAGTCATTAAGACTATGCGAAATCTGTCTGCAGTAAGAGGGGCCTCTCGCTATTCGTCCGTTTCCAGAGACCGAATAGTTTCAATTCTTAATCTTTCATTAAACAAACTTAATAATCGTTTTTGTCTCAATTAATTGTAATATTCGCGTCCCTACTCTAGTCATTGCTTATGCTCATGTTCATCTTCAAGAGATCGAATAATATTATGGTGCACCCTATCATTTGTCAAACGGTCTTCATATTGAGTAAAAGTTTCAGATTCTCGAGATAAAATGTGACGGCCGTGATCAGCTGTGAGACGTTATACCCTCTCAGTGAAGGTTTCGGTCTCACGGGATAGTACATGCCGTTCGCGGTCAGCTGTGAGCCGCAATTCTCGTTGTGAAGCGGTTTCAGGTTCTCGGCATAACACGTGTTGTTTTCGGCCTAGAGTATACCTCTAACGATTCTTGAGAACTCTTATTTCTCATTTTCTTAGCTTTGCTCGAATTTCGAGATAAAGATTTTTTAGGTGGCACTGATGCATGAAAATAAAAATTGAGTTAAAACGGACTGAGAGTGTTATAGACAAATATAATCAGAAAGCTTCGAACTCCTAAGCTATCGGAAGTTACACGTGTTATTGTGAGTCAACCATAAAAGATAGACATTTATGATGTCGGGAGATATTTTTTATATAATAAGGAGAACATTTCTTTCATACATGATTTCTGTGTAGCTTTAACCATTAAGGTTGCACACGCGACGAAAGCTTAAAAATGGAGTTACTGCTCTGCTCAGGAATATGAAAAATAATTGTACCAAGTTTCGTTTAAATCCGTCGAGTAGTTTTTGTTTCTATACCGGTTATACGGAAAAAAATTTTACTGTTTGCTTCTTTGGCATCAGTGTCGATCCCTAATCACCCCGTGATAGTTATTTAGGAAATATATTTCATGTACAGATTTAATATACCTAAGTATACATAATATATTTAGATTCCAATTTCCATGTAACGTTAAATTCGACTATACAATAACTAACAGACAACGCAGGTTACTCTCGTTTCCGTAAGTTGAGGCGGCTACATATTCGGTCCTCATAACATCACTTTTAGTGAACGAAACGACAGCGCGGTTTAATTCGATGCCAACACCATCAGAAAAAAGGAAATATTTTTAATTGTGAAAAAATATTATGATTTATACTATTTTAATATAAAATATATGGCTGTGAGTGTGTAAAAATAAATCCAGCTAGTTTCACATCACACTTATGTTTATAATTAGCTATACGACATGAAAATATACATATTAATTACCAAGCAATAATCATACAGGTAAATACTGAACAAAAGTATTAACAGTCAAAGTTTATTTTTACTAACATTTAACAACACCCATGTAAATGATGAAGAAATGATAATTATCAACGAACTAACCTTTTCTATAATACTTAACACAGCACATTTTTTAAATTATCTTGCTCAACTCTGCTCAAAAATTTGAGGGTTTTGTTGGAACTGTAATGTGTCAAAACTATGATATATCTAAACTACGATACAACTTGCATGCGGAAATGCTCATTACAATCAGTGAATTTAAAGAATAACTAACAACAACTATTCAATTTTATTGAGCTGATGAATATCTTTTGCCTGGAAGAGATCACCGCCGCCTAATAAATATACTGTGTTTTCTTATAAAATCGTAACATAATTTCTTTTATCTACTAAATTTTAATAAATAAGTTCTTTTTGTTATTTTTATCTAAAAATGATCTTGAGCTTATATTAGGCAAAAGTATACATTAACTTTTTATAATTTCAGGACCGCACCTTAAATGGGGTGCTCGGAAAATATGCCTACGGATTATTAATAGAGAAATGATACCTACACAACAAAGTTATGTTGGTTCCATTTTATTTATAAAATATAATGAAAATGGGCAAATATAAAACATATTATGTAAAATGATTAAAAATAAATAAATGAAGCAACTACGATTCAAAGTAAACATCTTTTTCAGTGTGAAAATGCTCTAAGCAATCCTGGATGATGAGTAGGTATAATATCATGTACTCTCATCCCAGTACGGTCGGTACCTCGATAGCCATAACGATAAATATTATAATCAGATAACAGCAAAGTCAGAATAAAAATCATAACTTGTACAGTTGTGAGTGCAAAATTTATGTTTCATTTGGCAATAACATTTTTTTCGGTACTAAAACGTAGTAGTTTGATATGTGGTTGGCTGCCCCTCCTCTCCTTCCTGAAAAATATCCTCCAAAATTACCCGAGATACTTCCAATGATTGAACCATACGTTGGACATTAACTTCAGTCAAAAATTGACGAAGCGGATGATTACTAATTTCCACTTAATCCTTGCTGCCACTATCTTCATCATCAAATCATCAATTTTCAAGTGGTGTTGTAAAATTGTCAGCAGAAATAGTCTTCCAAAGGCGATATAATTTTATGAACATTGAATCTGTAAATAAAAAATCAAACGTTAATAATTGTAAATCAATAAAAAAAGCTACTTACAAATAAAATTTTATCAACAAACTACTGTTCCCAACGCACCTCAAAATCTTGTAAAAGTCAAAAAGAATTCATCATTTTATTATTTCATTCTAAAAGTGTAATATAAAACCAATAAAAAACATGAATTGCTATCATTATAAAAATAAATACCTATAAAAGTAACAACTTACCTTTTGTGGGAACGCATGGTGAAAATTCACAAAACACGAAGATTGAATTTGATATTTTTGGTTTTATGACATTTATTTTAATTTTATTTATTTATTTATTTATTTATTCAAATGCTTTATAAATATAAATTTATAAATAATAAATTTATAAAGAATAGAAACATTCGATCACGAAATTATGTGGGTTCGAGTCCCGCCTCGTGATCGAATTTTTTCTATTCTTTATAAATTTATAAAACACGAAGATTAAAAATGTAACCAATGAACACAATCAATATTAGATTAATTGTAATCATAGAAATCTAAATAACAAGACACTAGAAGTCGTAAGCGCGCGTGACATTGTCGCCGCTCAGGTGGTTACCATTCCACAAGTCTGTTCGTCGCTTGGTGGTCGCTTGTTCAGTTGTTTCTGACACGTGCGTGAGTAAACATGGTGTGTTGCAGCATTTCCCAGTGCGGAAATTCTTCCATAAATTGTAATTATACTAATAAAGGAATAACATTTCACCGGCAAGTATTTTTGTTTATAAATATTGCCGTTTTTCCTTAAAATTAAACAATATTTACAAACAATACGAATGACACAGTCAACCGTTCCTCTCATCACGTTTAGCTATACATTGCCTTTTACTATTGTCAACATCTGACAGGTCGGTTGTTATAACTGCCAGATGTTATCAAATGACAATTACAAGAAGCAATGTACTGCATTGTTAACGATAAAGAGTAAATAGTCGCAAGCTAGTGATGTGATGTGTTAAAATTTTTCGATATCGTAATACGATGTTTTTGATGTGAAACATCTATAGGCTCACTTGTAAACCGAATTGTTGACGTGGCGACGCTTGCCATGGCGACGGGTCGCCACGCTATACACATCTATAGGCTCACTTGTAAACCGAACGATGATTCACATCTGCCAGGCGTCCCATGACGGCTCACATTTTTTTTGCGTAATATGACGACTGATGGAATAATTGGATTATATTTTAATTTGAATTCTATTTTATTTTTATAACTGATATATAACTTTTTAAACTAAGTACATCGATACAATCATTTTCGGACAATTTTACTGTCGATACAGTATCACATTAATTAAATATACAATAATGCCATAATGTAAAGGACATTCTTCGCTTAGGTTGACAAAACTATTTTATGTTAAATATATTCTTTGTAGATTTCCACAACGCCGTCCTGAAATTAAGGACGAATGGATATCCGCGACTGGGAAAAGAAATTGGTTCCCTACAGGCTATAGTAGGATATATTCAAAACATTTCAAAGAAGATAATTTCAATGTCACAACAAAAAGACGTACATTAAGTAATTGTTATAACTCTTATAATTTTTGGTGGTCTGGCGCGGTTCTGCATCAGGTGTTCGAGATTTTCAAATTTAAACTCTCAGTTTCTAAACCCCCTCCATTTTTTTAAATATATAATGTACAGACACTGTTTTATTATTTGTATATATGTTATAGGCAAACTCCGAAGCTCCGGCGCTCCTAGGTTGGACTGGTCAATCCTCAGGTCAGACTGAATGACGTAGTCAAAGCCCAAACAAATGTAAATTTTCGGCCTTTGACTAAACAATTTTCGTCAAACCTGGGAGAGACTAATTTGGTCAGGCAAACGTCAAAACACAATTTTATTAAATCGGGGTTTGACGAGTCAAACTCCGATATAGGTATGAAGTGTCTTATCTTCGTATATTTGGAAGCATTTTATCATTTAAGCAGCTTTCAAGTCTTAAGAACCGCTTAACTTTGCCAGTTCTGACACCTGATTGGTCAGCTTACGTGATTTTCACTTTTATATTTGAGATGCTTTGAGAGAATGCCGTGTGGCATTAGGCCCGCCTTTTGTACGATGTGCAATAAAGTATAAAATAAATAAATAAATGCTTTGGAATATACGGAGGTTAGTTTGTATAAGATTAAGTATAAAAAAATAACATTTTTAAAATTTTGATGTTTATTGTTTTAATAATTTCTTAAGTAATTAAAATGAAAAATTAATCATTTTTCTGACATGGTGAGGCATTAACTTTAATGTTAATTGTTTTAATAATTTCTTAGGTAATTAAAGTGACAAATTAATCATTTTTCTGACATGGTGAGGCATTAATGTTAATTGTTTTAATAATTTCTTAGGTAATTAAAATGAAAAATTAATCTTTATTCTGGCATGGTGAGGCATTATGACATTTAGAATTGCACAATACATTAGACCTTTTACATTTGCATAATTTTGAATAGCATTTTTTATTGCAGTGGCATTTTATAAAGCCTTGGCCACCAAATTTTGAATCCTTTGCACTGATTTCTCTAAGAGACAGCCGAACGTCAGGCACATCTTCGATCTTAAGAAATTTTTCTTTGCATTTTTTTATTTGATTCCTCGAAAAAAGTGTGTTTATTGTCCCGTGTTTCGTGCCATAAACATGTTCAGATCAACGTTTGACCGAGAATTGCAGTCGCTTCTAGGATTGACTAGGCCAAAACCGAAACAGAATAATTTACTATCGACGTTTGACTGAAAAGTTAGGAGCTCCTGGGTTTGACTAAAAATACTTCAGGCAAAGGGCGAAATTGAAATGTATTTCGGGGATTGCCTGATAGCTTTGGCCAAACCTAGGATAAACCAGTCCTTCCGCGAAGAGACTGTGTATCGGACTTTGACTATAACATATATAGATAAATAAATATTTAAGTACATAACATGTTTTTATTTCTTATACCTATATGTACAGTCTGCCGTGGGCCCACGAGATGAGCCTACCACTGTATTAAAATCAACAACTATATTATATTTCTTATTTGTTAACTATCACTTAACTATCGATAACAAGGCTGATGAAGTCTTACATCACTAAAGCGTTGAATGAACGTTTATGAAATTTCAACCTTATTTCTATGCGTTGAGGTTAAAAGTTATATCTATCAAAAATTAACGCCCTCTGTTGTCGAGTAGCCGAACTTTTTCGTATTTGAAGTTTCTAAGCAAAAGGAAACAAAACATCTTACGTACCTAGGGATGTTATACTAAAATAAACCGTAAAGTCGTGAGTTAGGGTACATATTAAAATGCGAAATTTATTATTTATGTTAGTTTTCATTAAAATGAAGCTGTCCAATAAAAGGCATAGTTTACTTGTGTGAACTGTCTAGATATCGTTTTAAATGTGTGGATTTTGGCGACAGTGGTTTTCATACTAATTATGACATTATAGCACTTCTATGTGTCTTGTTATTTAGATTTCTATGATTGTAATGGTGTCTAGTTTGACTTAAAATAATAAACATCTACCCTCACTTTTAAAAATGTAGTATATTCATTATTCACACGAAATATAAGCGCACCTTATAGGGAAGGGAAGATATGGGTTAAAGAGTTAAATAAATAACATGATTATATTTAAATTATTAATTTTCAACAGTTGTTCAGTAGTGATAACATGTAAATTGATTTGATTTTTACGAAATCTCATAGATGGCGCTGTTTCAAATTTGTCTTTATACTACTAAATTCATTAAACTGTTTCTCTGCCCAAATTACGTAAATGACATAGTTTTTATTTTGTAAAGCTAGATAATAGCATGGCTTACTCGAAACCAACATTTAAACATGAGTCTTTAGATTGTACGCTGTCGTAGTACACGGAATATGTAAGAAAAATAAAGGTTCACAGCTCCTCCCGCGAAGGTGATATCATGATAATATGTTTAAACTATCCTCACCCGACCTCTTAGGAATATTCATGCAAAATTTGAAGTAAATCTATGCAGTACTTTCTGAGATTAGCCCGGAAATACATACAGACAAACAGACAAACAGACAAACCGACAAACAGACAAAAATTCTAAAAACTATATTTTTGGCTTCTATATCGATTATAGATCATGGATCAAGTATTCTTTTAAAAAAATATTCAATGTACAGTTTTCACTTTCCTACGATTTTATTATATGTATATAGATAAGAAGATATAGATAGCCGCGCGTCGCGGTTCACCCGCATGGCTCCCCTCATGTTAGTTTTAGCGTGATGATTTATAGTGTATAGCCTTCTTCAGTAAATGGGCTATCTAACACCGAAATAATTTTTCAAATCGGACCAGTAGTTCCTGAGATTAGCGCGTTCAAACAAACAAACTCTTCAGCTTTATAATATTTATTTTAGTATAGATAAGTATTATGTAAAAAAAAATTGAATATCGAAATACTTATGATAATATATATTATACAGTATTGTACGATATTGTTATACTCGTATAGCGCAAATTATTGAAAATTGGATTTTTCTAAGTCAGTTAAAGTTTGCATTAGATACTTCCAAAAAAATTATATGTTTTAGTATTATATAATATAGGTAATCACTGATCAGAAAACCTCTTTCATATTGTTAAAAATAAATATGCCTAACCAAATGCAGCGCTCTTAAAAATGTACAACCAAATGAACAAAAAACCTTATCGTCCAATTGTCAAATAAAACGCTGCACATTCTCTATTTCCAAAGTACATTTGCAGCCAAAATAACACCAAAAATCCAAAACAACAGAAGCTTAAAATGTTTCATAAAATGTCCACTTTTATATGGTGGAGTTTTGCATATGAGAATTTTTACATTATAATTTTTAAAGCTTTTACCGCTTCTGCATTGTTTAGTGCACTTTATATATTTTTAACCGACTTAAAAAAAAGGAGGAGGTTATCAATTCGGCCGGTATGTTTTTTTTTAATGTATGTACACCGATTACTCCGAGGTTTCTGAACCGATTTACGTGATTCTTTTTTTGTTCGATGCGGGATGGTGTCGAATTGGTCCTATAAAAATTTTATTTGGATAGGCCCGGTAGTTTTTATTTTATGAGCATTTTTGTCTGTATTTCTAAATGTTGCAAGTGCAAGTTTGAAGTCGGTTGTTTTTAACGCAGTTATCACTTGTGTAAGTTAATACCGCTTGCAGGAAGACGATACTTAAGTTTGATAAAAATAAACTTATGGCAAAATTTCATAATGTTATGGTCCATAACATAACTTCTTGAAGATCTTATTCAATGTTAAAATTAACGACTCTATTCTTTTCATGCAGTAGAATTTTAACTTTTAAAAGTTATTATGTTACTTTTGCATACTCATAATGGAACTAAATAAGTATTCCAATAATGAGAAGAGAGACGACTGTTGAAAACAATCATTTATTATTTTCTATCTTAATATATATAAATCTCGTGTCACAATGTTTGTCCTCAATGGACTCCTAAACCACTTAACCGATTATAATAAAATTCGCACATCATGTGCAGTTCGATCCAACTTGAGAGATAGGATAGTTTAAACATGTAGGTACCACGAGCGAAGCCGGGGCGGATCGCTAGTATATTATAATTTTCAATTAAATTTAGTATTGTAGTATTAACAAAATCATTCAACCAACAACTTTCAGTTTAAATACATTACAAGTTACAACCCCTATTACAACAAAATTCTGTGTACTTACCCATATACTTTTCGTATTTAAAATAAAATAATACATTTCCACAATGATAATTGAAAATATAAGGTCGTTGAAAATAACGTATTGTCTGCTAAATGAGAATTCAAGTTCAATAAATGATTCCTTGAACCGTGAAATTTCCAATTTATTTCTTTTGTTAATCCCTCGAAGGTTTCATGAAATGAAAACCTAGCCTTTGTACTTTAAATCTCATAATTTGAGCTGATCCACCCGATCTGTGATCCTTTTATATATATAATAATACTAGTGGTCCGCCTCGGCTTCGCCCGTGGTACATATTTTGCAATAAAAGGTAGCCTATGTCCTTTCTCGGGTATCAAAATATCTCCATACCAAATTTAATGCAAATTGGTTCAGTAGTTTAGGCGTGATTGAGTAACAGACAGACAGACAGAGTTACTTTCGCATTTATAATATTAGTAAGGATGTGCTTTAGATTTTTTTTGTTAATAAATATTTTTGTAAATACGCATTTAGGTATCTATTAAAATTATTTGCTTTCCGCCCGCGTCTTCACCGACATAGCATTGGAAAACCTAAAGGCATACTTCATCAAAATCGGTTCAGTGGTGAAGCGTGAAGAAGAGACAGAGAGAGTTACTTTCGTATTAAGTTAGGATAGTTAAGACTTAAGATTCGTAAAAAATTAAACGTAAGTACACTAAGTACATTGTCTCCGAATAATTCTCAGTTAGTACTTCCAGTCTCATTTGATATACCAAATTGTCTTAATATAATATTTGTACAGCCATTACTCTCTTAGTGTAATATATACTAAAATAATAAATACAATAATAGGTAACCTACTTCCAAAAGTAAACATATTCTTAAGTTATATTGTATTATTGAAATAATATCGTTAACAACGCAAATACATCCTTAAAATCTAGTAATGCATAGTGCATAGTTAATGCATTAATGCATATTAACAATAGTAAATGCATAGTTTATATTGAAATAAATTTAGTATTTTTGTTTATAACCATGGTGGTTATAAACAATATGAACGAATGTAAAGATATAAGAAATGGTAAATAATATAAATTATATAACATATTTATATAATTTATATATAATTTATTTATATATAACATATTTATATAATTTATATTATTTACCATTTCTTATATCTTTACATTCGTTCACTTTTTGTGACAATGAAAATTAGATTGGTTATTTATTAATCCCCATATTTTTGTCCTAGAACAAAAATATCACACTACATTTTAAGCTAATAATATACCTTTAAATTACATAACTCTTCAGTACATAAACTTTGAAAACGGATAAAAATAGATTTTTATTCGTATTTGTATAAACTGGGTAAATATAAATTCTTTTGAAAACACTTTCGACACATGAACCAGTCACAAAGTTTATATTAAAAATTCCTCGCCGATGGGCGACTAAACTTTTTCATTGCCTGTCTGTTCTGTTGAATATAAAATTATAATTTATCTCTATGGAGTTTAGTATTGAAATGTAATATCTGATTAGTGAAATATATTATATGTAAATTTTATGTTAGATTTCACTCGTAACTTAATCTTGTAATATAAAAATGAATCGCAAAATGTGTTGGTAAGCGCATAACTCGAGAACGGCTGAACCGATTTCGATAATTCTTTTTTTATTATATTCCTTGAAGTACGAGGATGGTTTTTATGTAGAGAAAACGTAAATATGTACCACGGGCGAAGCCGGGGCGGACCGCTAGTTTATTATAACAAGCAGTAAGCACTAAACCAAACGAATAATAGATTAACCATGTTGAAACTCTAATTATAAATCTCAAAGGTAAACAACTTGGTCAATTTATTGAACAAACACAATAAGAATGAGATACTTCCCTTTTAAAAAAGGATCTCCCATTATTTCCGATTGAATATTTACAATACCATTCTTCTAATATTTCACCCACATCCCAAAAATATCATCTACAGTCTACACTTTCCTCACAGTAAAGAAAAAGAAAGAATGGCCGAACATTAGCTTTCTCAGAATTCCGGAGATCCCAAGTCCCAATATACAAAGTATAGGTACATTGTTCGGAATAATGGAATATTTATCGACTTTGGGAATAATATTCCAGAACCGCCGTCATCATCCGGGTATCATTTGCGAGGACGATTTGCAAAAAGAAAGGGACTTTGAAGATACCGTAATTAGCTTTTCCGTTTTTGTTAAGTCGTTTTCTTTTTGAAGTGGAATATTCTATTTTCGTGTAATATGTAGATGCCTACATATTTATGTATGAAAATGTAAACGTGATTTG
>CAJQZN010040956.1:44132-62966 GCA_907164685.1 Colias eurytheme | reverse complement strand
CGGAATTGCCATTTCAATTTAAAAGACTGTAGTTTCCAATAAAATTAGCCTTTAGTTTTACAATTAACAAAGCGCAAGGATAAACTTTAAAATATTGTGGCATTAACCTCAAAGAATCCTGCTTCTCTCACGGTCAGCTATATGTAGCTTGCTCAAGAGTAGGAAATCCGAAAAATTTATGTATATATATACTCCGGACAATAAAATGAAAAATGTTGTTTATAAACAAGTATTATAAATAATGAGAAAACGTTTTCAATAAACTTTTTTTTTACTTTTTACGTCATAGTTTATTTTTTTATTTCGACTCTACCACGTCATCTCATATCAACTCCCGGGCGAAGCCGGGTTTTTTAGCTAGTATTATATAAATAAATAAATATTATAGGACATTATTACACAAATCAACCTAGTCCCACAGTAAGCTCAATTAAGGCTTGTGTTGTGGGTACTAGGCGACGATAAATATAATATTCAATAAATATATATATTGTATATATAGATAACACCCAGACCCAAGAACAAATAATTGAGTTCATCACACAAATATTTGCCCTGACCGGGGATCGAACCCGGGACCGTCGGCTCAGTAGGCAGTTACTTTACCACTGCGCCAACCGCGTCGTTAATTTTTTTATTAATATGATTATGTATGTACCGAGTAGTAGATCCCAGACTTGCAGTACCACTATGCATACGCGTACCCGCACGTGTTTCTTCGTTGCGACCGCATTCGCCTGTAAATTTGTAATTTAACAACTATAAATAACTTAAATAATATATATAATAATAAATAACTTACGGCGTTGAGCACTTTTTCTGTAATGGGTTTAAAATCTTAAACTCGCGTCAGGACACGTGACCTGATCGAAGCGTAAGACGGATGGATATCAAACATGCTGAAGCCTGAACGTTAATAATCAAGTTTTCACTTCTGCCGGCACTCCCCCAGTGCAACCCGGCTTTTTATTAGTAAACTAATACTTCTTCACTTCGTCTTACGTGAATGAAAGATATTTTGTCAACGGAAAATAATGAGAGAAAAAAAATTCAACGCTATCTTTGGTAGCAAGGGAAACTATAGAATATAATAGATAGCTAGCTTGAATTACTTGTGGATGTAAATAAAAAGTTTCAGTCATAGAAAAAAATTGACCACTAATATAAATACAATATCTATATAAACCTCATACCATCTTTTCTTCCATTCCTTCTCACTAGTTTTTTTTACCTCACACTAAAACTCACCATTAACCGCACTAAGATCAGCGTGCGTGTGCGTGTGTGCGTGCGGTTGCGTGTGTGTATGCTGTTGCTGCGTGTGTGTGTGCTGGGGCTGCGTGTGTGTGCGTGCAGGCGGCGCCTGGGGAGACGACCATGTATCGCCCAGGGACATGTCACTTGCTGCAAAAGTAATCACAATATTCAAAATGACTTTAACAATAAGCCTAAATCAAACATTTATTCAATTAGACTTCTTACAAAAGCACTTTGTATCGTCATAACATTTTTTAACATTTACCATCGATTCGGAAAGCAGTATCAATGGTGAAGAACCGGCAAAAGTTGCTCTTTCATAATCATGTCAACATTACAATTTAATTTTACATAGTATATGGAACTAAATAATATATGCCAAAGAACTGTCATGTTGTGATTCGAACAATCACAAACACACAATATATTGGCACAGTTTTTTACACACAGTTACAGTTTTTTAGTTAGAGAGCTTTTCGTACGATATTTATTTTGTGTTCCTAAGAACAATGTGGATTTTATACTTAAAATACGATACGAGTAATGCAACTTGGATGATAATCCTAAGAAAGAGATTAACAATTTCTGATCAATGGCGCAAAAAATTGAGGATTACCTGAAAACAATAAATTTTCAAGCGATATTTATTATTTACATCAAGTACTCACCATATTTAGAATG
Organism: Colias eurytheme; assembly: GCA_907164685.1. Lineage (NCBI taxonomy): Eukaryota > Metazoa > Arthropoda > Insecta > Lepidoptera > Pieridae > Colias > Colias eurytheme. Next base: position 61,028 of record CAJQZN010040956.1, on the reverse strand, counting down.
TGATAGTTCCAACGAGTCTTGAAACTCTCTGGTTAATGATTCGATAGTACTCGCTGGGCTGGGCAGGGCCATGCTTTGACTCAATGTGCTTACTTGAGCCGCCTGTGTGCAATGTTTATATTTATATTATGTTTTGTTTCATTATACTATGAACTATTTCTGAAAGGGGTCCTGTAAATTTATGTTATATGATAAAATAACGTAGTTTTGTATAATACTCTGACTTCACAATATTTTTTAAGCGCACTAAATAAAAAACTATGTACCTTATAATACGCTTCTAAAAATAAAAATATCACGAAAAAGTACTACAACTTATAGTAATAATTACCAAAAACACTATATCCAAAAATAAAAAAAAATCAATTTTCGGAAAATTTCATTTAGGTATATTCTAAGGCTAAACATATTATACATAGGCATATAGTACATAGATAGCCTTTTAAAATCTATACTAATATTATAAAGCTGAAGAGTTTGTTTGTTTGTTTGAACGCGCTAATCTCGGAAACTACTGGTCCGATTTCTTGGTCCAAAAACTATTGGTCGAAAAATTATTTCGGTGTTAGATAGCCCATGTATCGAGGAAGGCTATATATCATCCCTAAGACCAACAGGAGCGGAGCAATGCTGGTGAAACCGCGGGGAGCAGCTAGTGTTAAATATAAAGTGTGTTACCTCCACTCTGAGCGAGTCAAGATGCGGTTTGCGTGTAGTGTGTACGGGCTGCGAGCACACGCTTACGTCATCACCGTCTGCTGTCGATAGCGTTTGTGAACCGTGCAATTTGTCTGCGAAATTATTCATTAATGAAGGAAAATATTGATGTAAATAATACATATAATAAATGCTATAAACTACATTTTTATGAAGCCATCTTCTAAACGAAAACAATAAGGTCAAAGCTACGTCGGTGCCCGAAATATTTATTAAGCACCGACTTCGACCTGACTTAATTTTTTTGATCATAGAAACCGGTTCCATCATCATCAACTATTATTTTTTTATATACTAAGTATAAAACGTGACTTTTGACATTTTGGTTTTCTTGTAATGTAAACATTTTGGTACCTAACCAAAATATTTCAAGTTTTTTTTTGTTAAAAAATATTATTTTAAAAAAAACGTTTTATAAATCACAACTACTTACTGCGTTTCTTCTTCCTAGGCGGTGCAACGGGTCCGGGCAAATGGGTATGACTCACAGCTACTATGGCCGTTCCCCCGGATCTCTGTTTCAGACTGTTTGCTTTTGTACTCGCTATCACGTCTGGTTCAGCCATTGCTAACACTGTGTGTAACAATAAAAAAAATGATACAGAATTTTTCAGTTTTGTATTACGGTGCATTAACATCAAACGAACATAGAGCTAGAGCAAGAGCATTCTTTCGTGATCTTTACGTGTAAAATTCGTATTCAGTGTTGTTCAGTATAAGAATATTGCATAGAATCTTTTCGAACCCATTAAGAACAACGAAAGAATGTTACGCCTGTCTACACAAAATAATTTGACATAGTTAGAATGAGCATTCGCTCGTTTGATATAAATGCACTGTTACCCTTAGACGATACTACTCGCTTTACCTGGTTAATTAAAATCAATCATAAAAACAACATTTGCGTTAAAATATAGCTCTTTACCAATAACAATATAAGATTTTTAATAACATAAACATATTTTACATGCAAAACGAACTGTCCGTCTGTTTTTATACCTAAACTACTAAATTAAAGTATACCTTACCATTCTGAGTTCTGTCTGTATTCAAAGGATCGTCAGATATCGTGGAAGGTTCTCGTGAAGATGCAGAAGGTGCTGGAATGTTCTCTCTTATGTTTGCTACAAATTAAATAATAATATATGAACAATATTGCTATTTAACTCACACATACATACATAAAATTCATTTACAAATACTATGTAAACTATGTAAATACTATGTACTAATGAAAATATTTAATTTATTTGTGAAGTTAAAAATGTTTTGTTGACCATTTCCGGTTTATAATATAAAATATAAATCTAAATAAATAAATAAATAATATATCCTATCTCTCAAGTTGGATCGAACTGCACATGGTGTGCGAATTTTATTATAATCGGTTAAGTGGTTTAGGAGTCCATTGAGGACAAACATTGTGACACGAGATTTATTATATATTATGATGTATACTTACGATGCGACTCCGCAGCCCCGCTGAGTATCCTGCCGATCCTGCCGAGTGACGTCATACTCTGCAGACTCATCGTATCGTGCGATATGATTCTGAAATTAAACATTATTGTGTTAAATCAATGCGCATTTTTGGATATTGTGTAATGCAGAAGTGTAAAGTTCGTTTTACAATATATTTAAATAATATTATATATGTTTTACAATATATTTAAATGCAAAGTACATTGCTTGAATAGTTTTGTATATTACCTATATGAGCTTGATATTGCATTTTAAATTATTTAAGTTTTCCATTATTAAACCATTTGTTAAAGCGTCAGATATAGAGTAATAAAGTTGAAGTAATGTTTAAACTATGGTTGCATACATATCTTAAATCAAGCAACTATTAAAAGGTAGTACATATATTAATTAGCAATACTTTGTAAGTGTAAAAAATAGGGCGAGATTACCACACGAAAACGGCAGTAAATACATTTTTCATGTAAATAAAAAAAATATACCATCATACCTATATCGCCGTAGAATTATAATTGCTAAAGATCACATCACAACATCCTGTATATTAAAAATAGTCAAAATTCTTTTAAAAACCTTGCATCGCTTACACGTTAACCACAGACCGTCGTCGGGCAAAAATTAACAATTCTTGTTATTGTATAACCGAGTGTTTACTGATAGGTATCGCGTGTATATTGTGTTGTGTCCCAGTTAATTGAACAGTGTTTTTAATTTATCGGGGTTTTTTTTCACTGCAACAGGCAACCTCATTATACGAAAGTGGTAATGCTGAGAGAACGGGATTTAAAAATAATTTAGTTAAAATTTACGTTCTTATCAGTCGGAGCGACGCGTCGGATCAATTGGTAGTAAAATAATTTTTGAGACAAAAAAATTAACTTAGTTAAAAAAGTTAAACATAATTTGTAAGCAGTTTTAAAGTAAAATGATGTTAGTAACACAAAAAAAATATAAATAATAAAATAAAAAAAGTATTTGTCAGAAGTGGGATTCGAACCCACGCCCACAGAAGTGGACTGCGACCTGAACGCAGCGCCTTAGACCGCTCGGCCATCCTGACTTGTAGAATCGAGATGAAAATAGGGATAGGTTTATAGAAATCCATGAGGCAAATATGTTACGATAAATTACGATACGATAAAAATAGTTTTTTTTTTCACATTTCGGAAATGGAATACATATAATTTCTATAAACATAATCTGTATCAATTTAGATAAGTCCGAAAAGTGCATTTGTAGGTACGAATGTAACTATATTATGAACAGAAGAGAAAAGACGCGAGCAGTAAGCTGTTTACATAAATAAGCACTGATTCTTGTTCGACAAACAAATAACATTCATATTATTTGCGTGAATCACATGAATTTTATGATTCACTCCCACTCCATTGTATTTAAATAAAACATCATTTAAAATTATATTGTTTCTTTATAAGCCTGGCCATACATGTTATGATTTTCAGTAATTTTGAAGTTTTGTAATCTTATGACAAGAAGAAATATATTTGTTTGTTACAATTCCACAAATACAAATGCCAAGAGTCAAAGATTTAGTAATGAATTAGTTAAAAAAAACCACCCTCTTATAAGATGCCTCAGGCATAGATAAACTTTAACAACCATAATTACTTTTAAAGATTCTTAACAGTATGTACATGCTAGCAGTGACTTCAAGTTAACTACAAATCTAAAGCTAAAAAAAACCCACTTGAATGGATGCTCCAAAGCATATGCATGGTCAGATTGTTGTGGAACATCAGGTTCGTCTTCTTCCTCTGTTTGCATGCACCTCCGTAGCTCCTGGAACCTGCGACGACCTTGTACCACCTGATAAATGATATGATTAAAAGAAATATTATTACATATGTTATTTTATGCAGGTTTGAGTCAGTGTGTATGCTAATTAAGTGAAGAGAAAAAAATAATCAACATGACTGATTGTATTTTTTGCTAATTAAGCCCTAATGTTGAAAAAAGGCTGTAAAAATACCTCTCAAACAATTGATAAAAATAAAATGTTGTGCTTGAATGAAACTTCTATCTAATTCAATAACTAGTGAGAATCAATAATTTTTTTAATTCGTATTTACCATTAATAAATATTATTATTAAAGTGAAACTTTTATTACATCGTCTCAAACTTTTTGGTCTGTGTAGCGCATGTCGCGTGTATCGCGGCTGCCGAGTAGGTATACCTAGACCGTCGTCTAGACCGTCACGCGACATGCGCTACACAAAGCAGTGTTCGAACCGTTCGAACAGTTTCACTTTTACCGTGGTTTCATAAAACCACACAACATTTTTTACATTTTTCTTTTTTAATGCATCTACTCAAAAGATGGGTCACTTATAACAAATGAAAACTACATGCCCTAAGAAATTCTTCATTCAATATTCATACAAATAATTTAGACTACAAAACAAAAAGCTCCTCACATGTTTAACAGAGGAATGTTCGTCCACTGGTGTCTCTTTGGTCCGTGTGGCAGCTGCTTCATCTTCAGCTTTATTACTTTGTTTCTCTTTCTCCTTGTCCGAGCCACTCGAGTTGTCTGTTATGCTTATACTCTTGCAGAGTGATGATCTCCTGGTACAATAGAAAATGGTTTTGTTAGCAAAGATATTAAAAGTATTTAAATTTAATTTGGGTATAAAAATAAATGAAAATTTATCAAAGTAGTAAGTTTAAAGAATAAAGAAGTAGACAGTAATATAGTATAATTAATTAATCTATGATTTTGTTGTTTAAGCTATCTCCAAGCGGAAAATGCACCTCTATTAAGATTTGTGCAATACAAGAGATATAGATATTTGTATATGTTCAATGAATACCAATAAAATTGACATATTTTATTAGAACAAAGAAACAGAAGATATTGTTAAGATATCCACTATGTAATATGACAAAATAATATAATTTACTTAGAAAATATTCCTATAAAATGTTGAAATACTAATCTGTGTGACTCACTTTTTTTCAATATACTTTAAAATAGCACTTTTATACATTGTGAAAACTTGCAGAGCAGAACCAAGTTTCACAAAAGCAGCAAAAGAACTAAGTAAAACCTACAGATGTTCATCAAAATAAGTTCATAACAAGGCTTGCGTCACTAGAAATTATAGTTTTTATCAATAATTAGTCTCCAATATACACCAAGGACGTTCAAGGCAGGTGCAACATCTGGTACTTACACCTATTGTTGTCCTGTCCAACTTGTTACAAAAACACCCTCAAATTAATGACACAGCACAGTTATACGATAAAGGTCAAGCTCAACAGCGGCTGTAAACATACACTCAACGGATATGGGAAGGATATAGCAAATTATTAATAGGATATCGTTCTAATAAGCACTTACTTTGATCCCCTATTGGGTGTGAAGTCTTCAGCGTCGTAGAACTCTTCAGAGTCGCTGCTGTCGCCCATTTCGAATCGAACACATAAAAAATGTAACACAGATCAAATTGATACACCACTTTTCTAATTCATTGTTGATCACTTATTATAATGTTAGAAAAGAAAGTTGTAATTGATAGATTCATTCACAGAACTCGACCATCTTAAAAATATGACACTTATGTCATCTGTCAACGTCATCCTCAATGTCAACAGGTTTTCACTTTTCAGTCCAAAAACCAACAAGTAATTCAAAAACGAACTTAATTTTTTGTTACCTTACCATTTAGCTACTATATTGTATTATGTATTCTATGATAAAATTTTAATACTTGTCCCTACTTTAATAACTTCTTTATAACATAATATTAAGCTTTTTCTATGTTGAATTCCCCTCCGATGAGTAGTTTCGCGTTTCGATAGATTCGAATAGGTTATTCTGATATTTATAATACGGAGTGATACATACTGTTTTCATTAATAACTAAAACCATACAAATAAAAATATTTGTAACAAAGCTATAAGATTAATAAAAAATAAAATAGTTTATTATTATTTAATTTGTCTGACATAATTCCATGCTGCATGCAATTATTATGTATTTAATAAATATTTAAACACGCTCTAGTTTCAGTACGATTGTGGGTACGATTATAATGATTAACTAATTAATTTGTCAGGAATATATCCCGTTGCTAATTATATTATTGTTTATGAGGAAAAAGATATCAGTACCTATCATAAACAGGAAATAAATGGTGTAATGGAAGCAGTCTGTCCAAATCACAAAACTTTTTAACTTTCTAGTATATTTTGTCGTATTTATTGCATACGTATACTTTTATACTTATAGGATACGTTTAAACTTTGCATATTTTTTCTCTTTATTTAAGGAGCTTAGTCGTAAAAACTTTGCATAAGTAGGTGCTTGCTTAAAGATTCTGTTTTCAATGTTGAACTTGGAGACCCATAATTATTATTTATTTCATTTAATACCTAATTTATTTTCGTTTGTTTCAACCAAACAGAACTCACTTACCTCATTAATTGTTAGCACACAGAAGCGCTAACGAACCTTTCAACAATAGTAACAAGAGAAAGACTATCTCCGTCAAAGAGAAAACGTTATTTAGAAAATTAACAATTAGGTGTTAATACAATTTCACTTTCATATCTATGGACATAAAGTTCAAAATGGGAGATAATATAATATCATCAGGGGTCTATTGTTTTTCGTCACGGATGTGACTCCTTTGAGGATGGATACTGTGCAACTTGATACTGTCTGGACGATGACCGCGGATCAATTTCGTCTAACAAAAGAACTATAATATTGCAGACCAGGTAGAATGTAAAACATTAGATAATTACTAAGGATACTAAGGATACAAGCGTAGAGTGAACAGGTACCTTCTAGGGAAGCGCGTTCCATCTTAGACCACATCTCAGCTTAACATCAGGCGAGATTGTGGTCAAGCGCTTCCCTATTACCAATAAAAAAAAAAAAAAAAAAAAAAGGATGGATCCACTAATGTCCATGACCCTAAAGGAACTGTGATTTTGACGTCATTCTGCGTCTCCAACTTCTTTGTAAAACCATCTAATCACTTACCTAGAGGTATATGATATATGCATTATGCATTGAATACCAATCAAAAGAAAAGTTCATGTTTTTTGCTGTGACCACAAAACAAACTCAATATTCAAAGTTCAACCGTTTATTTATTTTACTGGACTCTGTAGCACTTTGGAATGAGTAAAGCTTCGATAAACTTCGACTAGATAACAAAACATACGACAAAATCGTTTGTTTTGTTGATGCATCGTGAAATGACAAATTTTGTCACATTTTTTAAGGAGCCGAGGTCGTACCGCCGCGGCCGTCCTTCGCGGTCTGGCGCGTCTCCATTTTTTTATATCATTATTTTTTAGATAACTAGGTTCAAGATAGTATTTCTTTACCTGAAAAGTAATCTAGTACAATAGGCATGTAGAAGTTTATTCAAGTCAAACAAACGTTCTCGACTTCTCGATTATCATGCAACGTTAGTCATTAACTCATTAGGTATCCCAGATCATTAGAATAAAATATTTTTTTGTGTTTTGTGGTCCATATACTTACAATATAATATTATGTACTTATTTTTTTTCTTTATTGGTTTGTAGTTTTAAATAAACATTACTTTTTCATACCTTTGCCAAAAGTAATGTGGTGGCTATTGCCAGAAATAAATCTAAAATATAGCTAATGGAATTAGGAATACGGATAGAAATGAGGGTACATTAAACATTTTAATAAGTAGCACAGATAATAATATTATTACACTATGTAGTAACTAGTAGATAAACCTAGGCTTTAGGAAGCAAAAGTAAAATTTTTTTTTGCTGTACGAATAAATTTTTAATTGAAGATTGTATGACTCCTAAAGACACAAGGCATAATAAAATCAAGTAGGTAACTAGGTACCTATAATATCTAGAGCTTGTACCTATCTAGACCTAGTTGGTTTACGTTTCATACAAATTTAAGTTTAGAATGTTTTAAAAATGTTGTTTTTTTTAAGAAATATACTATTAGTTCAGTTCAGGATCCATCGCCCATTTTTGCAAGTGATTACTATCAAGCTAATTTTTCGTGAGTACCTAGCTTTATTTTGATGAGACGCCCAATAATTTCCTCTACGAAACTCTCGATTGTGGTAGCTAACAGAGGTAACAAGGATAAAAGGTTTTGATTTGATTGTTCTCAAATATTTATTACTAGTTACATAACTGAATTTTTTTTGTTCAATCTCAAGATAATTAATAATTATCTAAATTATTCAAAAAAATATTTGTCGTACAAAATCTATTGTTTGATCAAAGAGTCCCCTCCATGTCCCCTCTTTCCAATGTGTATCGATAACGAGGTCATCATAAATGATTACTAACCAGCAGATTTTTTTGTTTTCACTTAGTTAATATTTATATAATTCAACAGACATATTGTCCTACAAATTGCGTAATAAATATTTGAGAACCATCAATCAAAAATCAAAACATTTTATCCTTGTTACCTCTGTTAGCTACCACAATCGAGAGTTTCGTACAGGAAATTAGTGGGCGTCTCATCAAAATAAAGCTACTCACGGAAAATTAGCTTGATAGTAATCACTTGCAAAAATGGGCGAAGTATCCTGGACTATATTAATATTTACTATGCATAGACCTGTTGAACTTAATTAAAATTTTAAATAAAATATAATAAGAAACCATTTTACGAAAGATACTTAACGGAAATTTTAAGAGAGATGTAGCTCTCCTATTTTCGGTATTACAAAATCATAAAACCCATTATGATAACAAGAAATACAATTCATTAGTTACGATATAACTACACCATTTCCGAAGTCGGATGAGAAGTAGATGTTGTCATACTAGTACAAATGTTTATCCTTCTAGTGGGATTTCCCATTAGTCAGATCTCGTATGTTTCAGTATTTTAAACACCTACAAATAAATTTTACCTTATTGGCTAGTATGTTACATGTTTATTATTTACGTTTCAATGGCTAAATGGGTTTCGATTTACTTCGATATGGTATGGGTATAGATAGAGGTATAGCATAGACAAATATAACCTAACCTTGATTTATTAGTCCATGGGTAGGTATATATAGAGCGATATATAGAAATTAGAATATCTAACTATATCTTAGATATAAAGATAAAATGCGCGGGTATAGATAGAGGTATTGAGCGATAGATATATAAATTAGAATAGCTATCACTATATAAAAATAAATCCATATTTCACGGCATCACGCGAGAATGGCTCGACCGATTTCGATAATTCTTATATTGATGTGTTTGCTATTGTCAGGAGAAGGATATTTTATAGGAAAATCTCGAGAAATTTGTGCCTAAAAAGTAAGAAAATTCGAAACCTTTATTTAAACTTCACGGGTTTGCGCGGTCAGCTATGAGCTTACTAGCTCATAGCTGACCCGAAAGACGTTATCCTGAAAGACGCTAGCCAAGAAGCTTATAGCTAATACACTGGAGATTTCAATATGAACATGCTAACCTAAGCTAGGTAATAAAAGATAAGTGATACGTTATGTGATTCCTGATAAGTACCTACCTACTTTTGAAGTGTTTACTATGTATTAATATCTTATTAATATTTGCTTTACGATATAAGTAGATAAAAAAATAAGGAGTGAATGATAAATTATTAATTTCACGTGGAATTTTCCCTATCACAAACGTTATTTGTTTATTTTTTTGACTTGCATATTCCTGAATAGGTTTCATCTATTTACCTAAGCCATTTTTTTCAAATAAACTTGGGTAGGTATAATTTTTACAATCACCGGTTAGTCTTCGAATTGCGTACCTACCTACCAAGGATATGAACACAGTATTACAATATTAGTGATATGAATCATTTGAAAAAAAGTTGTTTGGCGGAAATTGTCAAAGAGAAATAAAGCCACGTATTCTATGATTACAAAATCATAATCGTGTGTCCATGTCTGTAAATTATAAAGATATCTACGGATAAGTACATAATATAAAGTACTTCGGTTCTCACATAGGTACTTTAATTTTAGCATCAAGTAGGTGGTAGTTATAATTGCTGTAAAACTGTTGCATTCCATAGCAGTCCAATTTAATGAAATCCTATCATGGGGATAACTGGTATAACAATGCGTCATACGCGGCGCCGTGGTATAAATCTGACAATCTCCCCCCACAACAGTTTACAATCACTCCGCTTTTCGTACAGTCGGTCGTGTTCCCGCTAAAACATAAAAAAGTAAGTTCCCAGTTGCAGTGTTACCATTGTGAAATTTTTAATTAACAAGTGTAAAAATAATTAATAGTCGCGTGACAATTTGTAATTAAATCGTGTATTGTGTTTTTGGATCGTATCAGGTAACAATTTCGAATGCTATGGAAATATGTTAATTCTGGAACGGGCTCAAAGAGCGGTATTGAAGGTTGCTATTTCCAGGCCTTTTTATTTTGGTACATCAGAGTTATTCGCTGAATGTGGGGTACTTACTGTAAGACAACTCTTTATTCATAAAATTCTCTTAAATCAGCACCGATTAATCAGTTCTAACCCTATAAGTAAAAGAAGGAAAGATAAAGTCTTCTCTCAGCCCAAAACAAGCACTAAACTTGCTCAACGCCAGCAAGCATTTCTTGGACCTCGCATGTACAACAGAATGGCCAAAGATATTGTAGCTCTGCCTTCGATGTCCATAAGAGATGCCAACAGTGCCATACGAAATTGGTTGATTAAGTATGATTATGAAGCAATTGAGCAAATGCTTAAAGTTATAGTCTGATTCATGTTATTTTCTCAGTCTTGCCACAAATCCCACACACACACACACACACACACACAAACAAACACGCACGCACACACAACACACACACACACACACTCTCTCACATAGTTACACATTTATAAATAAAGGCCCTAATATTACAGATTTCATTTAGTTTATAAATTAATAAATAAAAATGTAAATTTAATTTAATCTTAATAATATAATCTTTATGTACCTATTAATAATTTTGATTAATATTATCAGATAATTTTTTTAATACCTATTATATAATGAGCACCACTTACCTTATCTGCATCAGGAAGGGTTGCAGGCCTACGATACAAGCTGTCTTAGTGTAGGCCTGCAGGTCATATTATCTTTTAATCATCAGGTCCTATTATAATATTGTTGTATTTTTTTTTTTTTATGTTTAATTAATCTAAGATAATGATTTCTATGTATTTAATTTTATATTTATGGTGAATAAATGATTATGATTATGATCGCAAGCGTGAAATTGAATTGATTTGAATTTTATGAAAGTTTAACTTTATTCGATTTTCAAAAATATCCGTGATTAATATCGGTTAACAATGGGTTAACATGGTAGGTATTTTTCGCTTGTAACATTCTGGAACTTTCTTTATTTTAAACACCTGCATGAGCTTTTATTTTATGAGCTTTGACTAAAATAAATATTTCTCACACCTATGTCGTATTGTGAGTAAGGACGATTTTGGATTAAAATACTTAATTATAAATTAGTTAGTTACTATGAATATAATTTATTATCGGTTGTGTTACCGGTACATAATTATGGTTAAGTTTTTCATAATAAAAGCACCAAAAAACTAGGTATACCTACTTTGAATTCCGAACCACACTGAAAAGGAGAGAAACTTTATCTTGAGATAAATGTATACCTAAAATGTAAAATTCCAAGCTTAGGCTTGGAAGCTTATGCTTGGAATTCATATCGTTCCTTAAAGAAAATTCAACCAAGATTCACAGAGCAAGTAATCCAAGATTCAGTTTTCACTGTTAAATTATCGTCAGATATAACTGTGTATTTAAGGCCGGCAAACTGCATAATCTTTATTTGCATAGGTATTACTTCAAAATACTTTTTATCTCTGGCATCCGGCATCGTAGCGGAATTAAATATGTATGTAATTCACTCATTACCTAGGCACTCATATGAAAAATTTATTCAAACCAATTTAAGGTGACAATAATTAGGAATAGTTATCAAAGCTACGCCTAGGCCTGTCTGAATAATTGACATTAAGATAGGTAGGTAGGGTACCTTAATTCCCAATCATATTTTGTAGGTGAATTTAACGGGTCATCTATATAAAAATATTTTTATTTGACTGTTATTAAGCTAGTCTAATTATATAATTCACTCTTTTCATATTATTAATTTCTTGCTTAGCTACTAAAATTGTACCTATACCATGAAGTTTTATCTACCCTTGAAATAGTGAAAGGCAACAACCATTCTAGTTACGTGATTATAAGTACTAAATTAAAAAAAAGCTTATTATTTCCCACGCATAAGAATTTTGTCAAGGTTCAAAAAACTCAAGACAAGGTTTGACTTCACGAAATATGTTTGAGCATAATTAGGAAACATAATTAATTAAAATAATGACTGAGTAGTAACTACTTAAATATGTAAATATTGATAATTAAAAATTAAAAATACATCTAGGTATAGGTATATAATAATAATACTCAAGTTTAATTAAAAGCATGTAACTTGCCTAAAAAAATTGGTTGTTTGTAAAGTAGGTTTACGATCGAGATGTTAACGTGATAACATAATGCAGTGGCAGCGCTCGAGATGAGACGAGAGATCGGTCCGTCTCTCTCTCGTTATACCTGCGATCGCGCTCGTGAGGTTTTGGTGTGACACAAGTTTCTGAACATGTCACCCGACTAAAACCTATCAAGTTAAAAATAGATAGGTATTACTTAGGTAATCTATATTTTCCATAAAATTGTGCCCATTCATTGGACTGCCAAAGTTAGATAATCAAATGTAGGTATCGATTACATATAATTGTTTGATGTTTTCAGTTTTGTTATCTTCTAGAATTTACTTCACCCATAACCGGTATAAATTACAATTTCAAACAACTGGTTATTTGTTTATTTCGAGGTTAACACTGTTTTTTTCTAACCTGTCAAAATTATGCAATTTTTTGTCCCTTTTATCAATCGAATCGACTTTTTCAAGGCCTTTATCCTTCAATACAACTGGACAAAGCCACGATTCCGCATTCATAGTAGGTAATTGTAAATTGTAATGTAATTACTAATGACCTAGACGATTCGATTGAATCCGTGACCGCGTAAGTAGGTACGATTTATACCTACAATTAAATAATAGAAAATTTTAAAATAAACTAGCAACACGATGACAATATTGAAATAGTAATTACCATGATGAAGCCATGATGTCATTAGATATTGAAAAACATACAAATTTTTAACATTCTAATTAAAATGGGGGTGAACATATTACACAGGAATATATTATTTTATTTCAGCATTGAACTTAACGATAGATAGTAGATTTTAAATACAAACCTACCTAGTACCAATTTTTTTTTTATTATTTACTAATAATTACAGGCGATAAATCCAACGTTATTCTAAATTATAAACAATCTCAATAGATAGAAGTCTCACACCGTGTTTTTTTGTGATACATCATAATTCATAGGTAATATTATGTAGATTAGGTATGTGGTATACAAGCATTATACAAGTATCAAGTTCGAAAACAGACGAAACCGGTTTCGGCAAAGTTTCGGTCAAGCAAGCTCCAAAAGCTCATTTCCTGCGAACCTGTTGCCTAATATGTATTAAAAACCACTGAATGGAACAAATTGTGGTTTAGAATCGTAATTTTATTGAAACTAACTATGATTTTGTTTTCAAACAAAATGTTAACAGACTAACTAACTACTAACTAAGTAGGTACTTACTACTTACCTACTATAAAATAAAACAGCATCGGCGATTACGATTTACGTCATACCAAAACACAATAGTTACTTAAAAGTTTAAAAAGGTGGAACTTTTCAGCCTAAACAAATTATTTTTAAGCTAAAAATTCCGTTCATACGTTCCAAAACATCGTTCTTAAATACGGTGCACATAATTAAATTAATTGTTTTCTTATATGCGTCCTAAATAGATCACCATCGTCAGCCCATAATATATTAGTATGTTCCCAATGCCTACTATGAGCGCCTGAACATGACCTGAACTGAACCCTCATAGAAGGCATCCATCACGCTGGCTAAGTGCGGTAGATAAATAAATTAATTATTAATATTTTGCTGTAGCATGCCCATGGACCTCTACTACGTGCCCGGATCTGCGCCATGCCGCTCCGTGCTGCTGGCGGCGCGCGCCCTGAACCTCAACCTGAACCTCAAACTCGTGGATTTGCACCATGGGGAACACTTGAAGCCTGAGTACTTGAAGGTGAGATAATTAAGAAGCTTTTAATTTTTGTGACCATTTTAGTTTTAATTATTTTACTATAATTTACAGAAATATTTTGATAATGAGTAGGTGTATAATGTAATATTTGTAATGTTGTTTTTAAAAACAATTTAGTAATCTGTGGTCTGAGTTTTATTTCTGTATGAGTCATGACAATTACTGTATACAGTATACATACGATATACGTAGTATATTATTATTATAAGTCTGTGACGATATGTAAATTGAATTTTACGTACAAGTATAAAGAAGATTTAAACTTCCTCTGAGATTTAAACTATAATGTTTAATCGGATAAACCAATTTTGTTATTGTATTTTATCAAAACTATGATATTACCTATCAATTAAAAAGTATGACTATGCACAATATAACTATTAAAGCATTATATTTTTTCCTAATTCATAATTTTGCCAGAAGGAGGGTTAGGGTAGGGTTAGGTACATACAGATTGTGGTTATGTGATTCAAGTAAAATATAAACAGTTTATTCTTTGAATTAATACTTGAGTTAATTTTCAATGCAGTGTTAGACCGTAGACGTTATAATATTATCTATGTAAATAACAACCTAGTTAGGTCAGCTGAATACCAATATAACTATTTCCTTCTACAAGTTATTATTCACAGGATATGTCAGCAATCAGGATCCAAATAAGTAATAACTATTACAAAATGTTCCAGTTGCGTGACGAACTTGAAAAATCGATAACTATAGCGATTAGCGTTAGGTACTTTTACTTACCTATGCTTGCATAGCTTGTTTTCTTTTTGGTCATGTATAAATAGTAAGTAGGACCTAACTACTAGCTTTTCGACCGATTATATTATTATAATATGTAAAATCTTCCTCTAGACCCACTCAATCTATAAAAAACTGCTTAAAAATCTGTTGCGTAGTTTTAAAGATTCAAGCATGCATAGAGACCGGCCCAACGACCGGACAGACAGCGACAGCGACTTTGATTTGATTTGAACTAAGTATATTAGTGCGAACGGAAACTATTTAGCTCGAAACCAGATTTCCAGAAATTATACCTCTCGCCTATCAACAATTTAAAGTTCTCATATACCTGTAACCTGTATATTCAAATAAATCAAATAAGGTACAAACAATCTTAGGTTTTTTCCGTTCAAATAATAAGTATATTGTTAAAATTTTCCTTGCGAAGAAACTCATTAAATTCGTGTATCATTAAGTATTTTCCTGTGCAGATGTTACATAATGACTCCATATTATGATGTCAATGCCAGAACAAAAAGAGAATTCATGTTATTTTGATCTCGAACCCACTAATTTGCGGTGTGTGGTTCTGTTCAATAACAAATGACTTATTATCAGATTTCGTCCGTGGGAAATTCGTCTTAAAGTAGTGGTAACAGTGACAAAATTCCTTTGCCGTAAAACGAAGGCCTAGTGTTGCATGTGTGAGGCAATTCAACGCTGAGTTCATTGAACTACAAATGGCACTAATTTATTTATTTCCCATTACATAATACCACAGAATAATAACCAGTAGCTAGCTAATAATACTTCCGATTTTATTATAAACATTCCTGTGACAACTATTTAGCGAGTAATTAATGACCTTTTGACGTTGCGTTAGTGTAAACTTCTTCAGAACTTTTCTAATAAAGCTCTAAATTTATTCAGTCGACTAGCCAACGACAAATTTCAATGTACAGTTACAGTTTGTACCAAGTAAGTAGTAACTACGCAACTAAAATACCAAGTTGAACCGGTATCAAACATTCCTATCTCGATTGCTTCTACAAGCTTTGAGCTTTGGAATTCGCTCACTGACCACAATTTACTGTTTGGGACAGTTTAAAATGAGTTTAAATGCAGTTGACTTATAATTCAATATAGCTTGATTGTTTTATTATTGTAAATGGTGTGTACGGAGCTTTCACCAGTAGAAAGCTCAGTGGGTGTACCTACTAATAATAATAGTTACTTTCCTACTGAGTGACAGGTTTTAGGTACGTTTTTTTTATACTGCCTCAACGAGGCCAAAACCACCATTTCTACATTTTAAATATGCATGCGATTAATTAAAACATAGCTAATAACTTGACTTGAGAAGTGATGTTTTAAATAAAAAGAGCGTTTGTGCCGAGCACACGTGTCAGAAGTGAAATTACTTTGGCAAGATTCAAAGATACCAAAATCGTCGCCTTATTCCATGACGCGACTTTGAAATTTTACTCTAAACGCGCCTAAAGAAGTTTCACTTAAAAAATGAAAACTATTGTGCCAATTTATGTTGTAAGTTTTGGTCCCTTGAATTACGTTAAATAGGTATATCCTGAACAAGTGTAGAGCGTATTTCTAAGGGGCCCCACAATATAACATCAATAACATCTTATTGCACGCCTCATAAGCGAAGCGTTGAGGTGGGTACTACTGTCACTTCGCGCAAAACATCTGATTTTTCAAACTTAAAATGT
>CAJQZN010040956.1:8179-30808 GCA_907164685.1 Colias eurytheme | reverse complement strand
GCACTGCAGGGTGTGTGTGTGTACCTGGCGGCTACTGGCAGCACTGCTTGCGCACGGAGTCGGCGGCGGAGGGCCGCACGTCGGCCGGCTCCGCGTCCGGCCGGATCACGTCGCCCTCCGGCGGCTCGCGCATCTGCTTCTGCGACACGATCCTGTAGATCTCTGCAAGGATAAAGCAAATATTACTGTGAGATCAAAGACGTATACGACACTTACTGGAAATATAGGTTGAAATCCATACTAATATTTTAAATGCGAAAGTAACTCTGTCTGTCTGTCTGTTACTCAATCACGCCTAAACTACTGAACCAATTTTCATGAAATTTGGTATGGAGATATTTTGATACCTGAAAAAGGACATTACTACTAACTACTTTTTATCCCGGGAAAATGACGCATTCCCGGAAATCCCACGGGAACGGGAACTTTACGGGTTTTTCTTTGACTGCGCGGGCGAAGCCGCGGGCGGAAACCTAGTTTTGTAATAAATATTTTGTAGCAAAGAAACTGGAGGGAAGGTATTCTTAATACCTGTATCTAATATTTAAGATATCAAGGAATATCGATATAATATTGTTATAATTATGATAGAATGAATGAAAACTTACCAGTAAGAATATTCTGGAATGCTGGTTCAACATTCGTGGAGTCCAAAGCCGATGTTTCTATAAAACTAAGACCATTCGCTTCCGCAAATGCTTTTGCCTCTTCTGTTGGGATTGATCTGAAATTGAGAATGAAATTGTACATTTGAATGATGTTAATAATGAATTGATTATGGTCATGGACTTTTGTATTTATTTTTTGACAACCACCTGCTAGCACTCCATCTTACCAGCAGATGGTGTTAAAAAAAAGACGGGTTGCACTCGAGGAGTGCCGGCAGAAGTGAAAACGCGCGTAGTAGAGAGGGGATAGCTGTCTACTCTCCATCCGTCTTACGCTTTTTCGATCAGGTCACGTGTCCTGTCACGCGAGTTTAAGATTTTATACCCATTACAGAAAAAGTGCTCAATGCCGCTAAAGAAGTTTTCACTTCAAAAATCGCACTTCCCTAAAAGGTATCTGTTCACTTTTCTCTTGAAGTATACACACCTGAGATGCCTGAGATCGCTCTTGTTGCCGACCAGCATGATGAGTATATTCTGGTCGGCGTGATCGCGCAGCTCGCGCAGCCACCGCTCCACGTTCTCGTACGAGAGGTGCTTCGCGATGTCGTACACGAGCAGCGCGCCCACCGCGCCGCGGTAGTACGCGGACGTGATCGCGCGGTACCGCTCCTGGCCCGCCGTGTCCCATATCTGGGCTTTTATGGTTTTGCCGTCCACCTGGAAAGATTGACTATATATTAGCATATAGGCATCAGTGTCCCCAGATTTGGGCTTTTATGGTTTTGCCGTCCACCTGCAAGGGTTGATAAAATAATAATAATAAAATTATTAAATTAACGAAGGAGTATATCGTCTGGGCGGACAAAAAAGAGTCATAAAATTCAAATTTCATTTAGTATGTGAAGGCATTTTGGCTGGTCAATACCGTTGTAATAATTATTTAATTATGGATGATACAATTGCTTGATGCAGTGTTGTCACATAATTTATTATGATACTGCTGTTTAGTATACCTGTTTTTCTTTATTTACTAAATTCATATTTGTTAATCTATTCCAGGAAATTGGGACAATCTACAACCAACCAAATCACTATAATCTGAATCAGAATTGAGTGGATTTGAATACAGCATTTTTACAACACCGATAAATAGATATTTTTAAATCCTATTTGAGTCTCACTTGATTACATTGTTATCTTTGTGATTTTTGATGAAACAGCGTCTCAAGTGTGGTGACGTGTAAGGCGACACGGGTACTCAAACTCAATAGATTATAAAGAGCGCCTCTTGTAACGTGTAGAAAAGAACAAAAGCTGTTTAGTATAATGCAGGATAGACCCTGTCCTGATTCAGGCAGTGCATACGACAATCATAACATATATAACACATAACATATCAAATATGTATATAGAATTCTAAGTAAGTTTTGTTAGGAGATGTTTTTAGAAAAGAAAGTTTTAAGAAATGATCATCTACTTTTTCAAATAGAGCATTATATTTTATTCCGTAACTTGGACCGTTATTCTTATTTCAATACACAAAGTAAACTTCATCGACAATAGAATAAATAATATGTAGTTTAAAAAAACTAAAAAACACGCTTTTTATAGAAAACCGAACTAAAAAATAGATAATTTTATCAAATTAGTGTATTGTCATCGGTCCTCAATAAATCTACAAAGTTTGAACGAAATCTGGCCGTTTAAAGTGGGTCAAAATCGCGCCCAAAGAAGTCGGTTACAAACATACAAAAATACAGGTGAAGCTAATATAAAGCGTGTAACAAAATGAATAAAGTAACTCGCACATAAATATGACTTAAAAATTAAATCGTGAGAGCAACAAAACAGGTGTTCACACATTACAAATAAACAGATTAACAATTGCTCACATGGTGACACATGCTGTTGATAGTGTTTTCGATAAAACTTCGAATACTACGCGTGTATTGAAAATTTTTCATGGATTGTAAATAGAATTAGATAAAATTGATGAATATAACCTAAGTAACGACTTGTAAATTGTAATAGTGAAATATTTAAAACAGAAGCTTTGGTTGCAAAATTTAGCCAAATTAATGTTTTTCATAAACATAATGTAATTTTCATTTTGAACAATGTCAGACCTACATTGATAAATTGCGTACTCTTCTTGTTCTCGATAAGAATAAAAATTGCTGACTCTTATTTTCGCATCAGAGGTTCAACAATCAGATAAAGAATTACTTTCTCGTTTAAAATCGTCTATAACTGCAGTGTACTAAATGCTTCAACAATAAAAATAGCTTTTTCTAATTAAAAGCTTTATATGAGAAACAATCTCCTCCCACATTAAGAGACAGTTCAATACAACGTATTCAAGAGTATTATAATATCTGTATATTCATACGGTACACTTAAATATATTCATCATCTCGATAGCGTGAATGTGATTGAATCACATCGAAGCTGGCCTGAGGTCAAGCGAATATAATTAGAAGGTCGCCGACACTTCCCCTTATCGTGCTTTCGTTTTTTACAATAGAGGATGTATGTTGTGCGGAATATATATTTGAATATAACGGTATGGTGGACAGGAAGCAATGAATTCGATCATTTAAAGTTGGTGGATTAGGGACAATTAATAAATTGCCTATGAGCTCTTGATATAAGTTCACTTTTAATTGAGCAGGTTCTAGATATTAGAGAAAGAGATTTGTTAAAACAAATAGTTCGTTAGAATTATATCTACAAATAAATAATTTCCGAAAGATGTTGATAATCTTCTAAGGCTCAAAGCGACCTTAAAAAATTAATCCATATCCTAAATATTCAGACGAAAAACGCTCATTGAAAAGATAATCATCTTTTCACGAATCGAATCGTTTATGGAATTACAATTGTAATTCATTCTTTACACCATATAAAAGTTTGTATTTCCTAAGCGTATAGATTACAAGTAAAGATTAGGAGGTACATATTTCATTTAATAGGTACGTCACTATTTACCGTTGATATAATTTGCACAGCTTGATTTTATGTTAACGTCACTAAGTCAATCTATGACGATGTATGATGATGTTATTTTTACAATAATTAATAATTGTTACACGAAAGATATGGAAATAAAAACAGCCAATTGTTTTGCTGACCGTCGTGTCGATGTCGTGAACGCCTTTAGACGACACGCCTAGACAACCTCGTTTATGCGAAGATAGGAGGAAAATAGAAAAACTTTGTTTTCTTTTTATACTTTACCTATTGACTCTAAATGAAACTTCTCATTTGTGGTTTTAAGAGTTACAGTACTATTTCTTCAAATCAAAATTTCTTAAAAATTCCTAACCTAAACAGATGGTACTGGTGTCTGGTACCTACGTAAAAGAATATGTCGTTCAAATTAATATTATTTGGATATTTAATGCCAAATTCTGATAAGTTTTCTACTTTCTTAATTCAGATACATAAGTGTGATAACAAAGGATTTAAAAATCCTTAGAAGTATATCATATTAGAAATATGTTGATCGCTATTCCGAGACGTATTTCAATACGCGGTTGCGGGTGGATGAATGACATCATGCCAAACAAGTTTTCTTTACGGAGCTTTGTGATTACATCTTCCCACATATAATTTGTTGCAAAAAACACATTTCTATGGAATGAAGAAGTTGACTATAAAAGGCCTCATTATAGTGTCAATATGCGCCCAACTAGAAATTTTTATTCGTTCACCATTCGTACATAATCTTTATGCACGCATTCGTTCTAGTATACAAATTTTAACATTACAAATTTTGATTTATTTTTGGTTGCTTGTTACGGAATAACTTAAAAACTTAAGTTTTCGAAATTTAAAAACTAAAATAGGCTGTATTTTTTGTTATTCTCATGAGAGCTGAATTTTCGCCGCTAAAATCGCGGTCGCAGCAAAACTCGTGATAAAAATGCAAAACTTTTTATAAGAGAAATTTGCAACATCAACAGAAAGGTAGAAGTGTTATTCAGAAAGTCATATACTTAGATATTGTAAATTCTTTCAAAAATACACTCCTCAAGGAAAAAAGTTTGTTATTGATACATAGAAGTTTACTACAATTAAACAAAATAATATGCCTAACAGCCTATGAATCATTTGCTTACGATATTGAAATTTGAAACCATTACAAAAAATATAAAAAATCACAACATGTGACAAAATAAAAACTATCTAGGAAGTTCACTTGATATTGAGAAACAAAATCAAGCTGTATCGAATAGCAGCAGACAATAAGGTCACATTACATTCATATTTCGTATGTAACAGGTTACATCATCATTTAGCAAAAGTAGTGCATTTAAATGGTTGTTATATGTACTACAAAACAAAAAGATTAATTGAAAAGTATGTGTGTGTAGTTATATCAATTAGAAAGTACTGTAACAATTGTTACAAAACTTATTAGGTGCCACTACAATTATAATGATGGTTACTGTATGGATGCACTTAAAATTGAATTGAAATATTATTTTAATGGAAAAGACTAGTATAAAGATAAACCAGACAACTGAGTTGTTTCAATTATACCAAGTATTAGTATGAAAAGTAGTACATTTATGAAATTATATTCCTATTGGATAGCAAATACAGTTGTTTATTAAAAGAATAAAGAAATTGCATGAAAAACTACAGAAAGAGAATTGAATGAAAAAAAGCAACATATTTTTAATAGAAGGATGTTCATTATGAACTTAAATATTTGTCAGAAAAATAAATAATTTCTAAAATAATCACTGCTATTTTAATAAACTGTTTAGATACATAGTATAATTACCTACAAAGAGATATAGTTTACATTATTCACTTTGTAACTATGTAAGACAGAAAATACTCTACAGAATGCACTTTATTATGGTAGTTAAAACTGTAAATACTAATAAAGTGCCTACTATAAAAGGCAATGAAACTACATAAACTTGACTTAATTTAAATGCAATAAATAAAAGCAATCTTCTCTATTTACAATTTAAACTGGCACCTTTCCAAATATGCTATCAGCTATATGTTTTACACAGGGAAATGACCTGTACTTATATTTATATTTATTTGGTTGATTATTGTACAAATAATGTTGGCAATTTGTTTTGATTCAATGACTTTGAATATTATAAACAACATTTTTATAGTTGTTCATTATCTTTTTGATAGTAATGTACATCACTGAATTAAACTTAATATCAAACACATTTAGTTAAAGAGAGAACATTTTGCACTAGACAGGCTCAATGTCTTTTAAAACATGTTTTTTTAGCACAGAATAATAATTTACTATATAATTTTAATGGAATACACTCTTATCTTACAATCCATCTGACAATATTTGATTAAAGTGTGATATTATCAATGTTATTGCAATCATAACAATTATTTACATAAGTCACTTCTGAAACACTACATTTTGTTTAAAATGTTCTATTACCATCCCACTTCTTCATGACAACATAAATCAAAGAATAAAATCCCATAGGGATACAAATTATTTTAAACAATAACTATGATTATTAATATGACCTCAATGTAATAACGTATACAATGTACTTACAAGTCAGAGGAAAATCTTTAGAATAGCGTAGAATGTATCCAACTACATTTTGAAATACCTCTACTTTCTTATATGGATAATGTACAAAGAAATGTGTCATCACTATAATGATACTTAACAAAAGGTTATTTCAAACAGGTGCAGAGTGTTTACTTTATACATTAATCAATAATAACCAATGCTAAATGAAAGATAGATATGATAAACACAATTTTTACATTTTTATTTTGATTTGATGTTCTGGTGAATTATTTTAATTTCATTCACATATCAATCTGATCAACATAATCACTTGTAGCTAAAGTAATTTTAGTTGAGATTGAAAGGTTGGTATTTTTATTGTTCAATTTGGCTTTTTTTGCATACTTTTGGATGTTAAAAATGTACATTTTCAGTATTAAAGTATAGCAGCAGGTATGGATTTACCTATCCTCTGAACAATTTTTTGTTAATTTTATTTGTTTAGCTATTTAATATATTGGACTATAATTGAAAAAACTAATAATTACACTGCAGCAAGCAAATGTTTTTCACTATCAATAAATTTATGTAGCAATCTATAACTTTTTATAATAGATAGGTGTAATAAAATTACAAAGGACAAAGGCAATCTCACTTTTATGTGTGGCATTTACTTATTGCAATTTATCAAAGTAAATAATAACTTACCTCTATACTTCTTGTTGCAAACTCCACTCCTATTGTTGATTTTGACTCTAGGTTGAATTCATTTCTAGTAAATCGTGAAAGAAGACTACTTTTTCCCACCCCTGAATCCCCTATCAAAACAACTGAAACAAAGAAATTATTACTTTTAAATGAGATCAAAAGTACATACATTTGTATATGCTTTTTAATGGAATTTTCATACACAAAAATTAGTTAGGTATATTGATTAGATCACAGATGAGTACAAGGTGACTCACTACTTAGCAAGGATCTCAAAATCGATTGGTTATCGCCAGCTGATGGAAAACAAAAGATTTTACACTATAAATCTCACAAAAACAATTATCGTGACTTAAACTGTAGGATTTAACTATTCTATTAATATTCTATGAGGTTTTTATACCGTAACTTTAATATATACGTCACAAATATAATCTTTTGTAGTAAAGATATTAAAAGATAAATAGATTTTATTGTTTCCGATTTCATATGTTTATTGATATTTTTTTTTTTTTGTTGAAAACTCCAGCACTTTGCTTACCTTTGAACAAATAATCATATTCGTCCTCTCTTGTACCCATTTTGATATTGTAGTTGTCCGTTCGACGTCAAAATCGGTCAACTAATAACGTCAAGATCGTAGAAACGTAAACAAAAATAGTTGTACACAAAAATATCACAGACTTGTAAAACACTGCACAGCTTTGCCAATATCACTTTTGATAACGGATTAATTAAATAAAAACGGGTTGAATCAAATAAAAATATTTAATTGTCTCAGAGACAAAATGGCGGATTGTTTTACGCCCCTATTGGTGCCTCACAAAACGTCATTTCAGCTGACATGTTGACGCCCTGTTGTTTCGTTTATCTTCTTTTTTAATAGATGGTCGTGGTTGGATTCGGGGTATTTTGTCATAAACAATATCTACAAGTTTCTATGGTACCTGCCTAGAGATTTTTTTGACTTTAGATAAACTAATGTGACTGAAATAAACTCTTATTGAAAGTTGAATAAATTGAATAAAATTTCAATACCATACATTCGATTGTATAAATTAAAAAGAACTTTCTCCACAAATCAACAATATCGATTCCGATATGAAATGTTAATTAATAAAAAAATGAAAAAGTTAAATAACTTAACAAAAAGGGATTGCTATCTGGGGAAGGTAAAGGCAAAATAAGGGCAAAAGCAAAATGTAAAGTGTTTTGTATAAGGGCGAGGCGAGACGTCATTTTTAGATAAAAATGATTTTCGCGGCGAAATAAAAATGCATACATAGATTATTTTGTTTTATTTTACACTAAATACTTTTTTACATCCTAATTTTACGCAGTTGCAGCCACGACTTCGTCTTCATCATCACTATCGTCTTGCACTTCTTTAGATATCGTGCGATCAACGTATACAAATGGATCGATCTTTAAGTTTTCCGTCGATGGCGGGCTGACAATTA
Source organism: Colias eurytheme (assembly GCA_907164685.1). NCBI lineage: Eukaryota > Metazoa > Arthropoda > Insecta > Lepidoptera > Pieridae > Colias > Colias eurytheme. The sequence goes on along the minus strand of CAJQZN010040956.1, from coordinate 22,508 downwards.
TACACCTAGAATACCATAAACAATGTTATTATTTTCATTTTTTTTAAACATTTTTTCAATAGTAGAAATTTTTATTTCTCCTTTACTATGCACTCTATGGTTGAGTTCCGATTCTTAAACACTTTCCTTGATGTATGTCCCAAATTGATAAAAGAATTATATAAAAACCACGGTCAAAAATTGTCTGAAGCAAATTCTGCTCCATGCATGTATCAGGTAGAGTTTTCAAATGAGAGATATAGACTTTGAACATTACTGCCAGGAAATAAGGTGCTAATTTTAATGCATGTTTTATGTATTGGATTTGATGACCTAGAAGGTCTTATGAGTCTATTATTTTGTTCATAGTATATCAATAATTGAATTTGCTTTGTAATTTGAAAAATTTGCAATATTCATTGCAATATAATAAAAATAAATTACCTAGTGATGAAAAGTCCATCTCTCTTAGGTCTTGAAGACTGTATGTCTTTCAGCAGCCTGTCAATGTTCTCGGCGACACATTTCGGTTCCATATTCAACTAAAAAGAAAATTACTTTAATTACTCAATTAGTTAATTGGTAAACCACTTATAATATATGGGCAAAGATTTCAAAATATCATTTATGAATGAGTGTTTAATATAATTTGTAAACAGTTTCTTAATGCAAGATGTGACTGTATACTTCAATTATTTATTCAATTAGACTTCTTTTACACGCACTTTCGATCGTCATTAAATATTTTTAACAATTACCACCGATAGGGAATGCAGTATCTATGAATAACCAGCAAGAAACTCCATAGTTTCTCTTTTAAAATCATGTCAATATTACAATTTAATTTTACATAATATGTAACTTATATCTACATGACGTCATAATATGCCAAAAAACTGTCCTATGGTTCTTACGCGACAAACCTCCATGGATTTTCATTAACACAGGTAATAATAAAAATTCCTCACCCTTCCAACCGGGACTTCTACAGACCCAAAGTTCTGTTGCATCTCATCTTTCACGACCCTGTACTGTATGCCGGCTGCGAATTTCTTCACCAGATCAGCTATATTAGCGTCTAATGTTCCACCCTTAATGTTTGGGAAGCGCCGTTTCATCAGACCTCTGATAGGCACTAGTTCAGTTATTATGTTAGGGTGGGCGATCACATAGTCATAGTCGCCTAGTTTTATTGTACCTTCCTGAAAAAGAAAGAGAGAAATGTTAAAAAATGTTATGATTTATGAAGATACAAAAGTGCTTTTATAAGGAGTCTAATTGAATAAATAAATGTTTGAGTTTGAGAAACAAATTATACTGTGTGTAAACTAAAGTTTATTTTAGAAATGTTACATACTCAAATAGTTCCTAAATGAGTTCTTAGGTTCATAGTAGTTGAAATTACAAATATAAACCAATTTTGATTTTAAAAAATTTATTGCAATGAAAATGGTAGTGGATACTTTGGCAGGTAACAGGTAGCAAAGGTGTAGATAATGAACCTGAACCTGAACTTTATTTATGTATAAAGTTAAATCTATACTAATATTATAAAGCTGAAGTGTTTGTTTGTTTGAATGCGCTAATCTCAGGAACTACTGGTCTGATTTGAAAAATTATTTTGGTTTTAGATAGCTCATTTATCGAGGAAGGCTATATATCATTAGGCTAAGACCAACAGGAGTGGAGAAATGCGGGTGAAATCCCGGAGCACAGCTAATCCATACTAATATTATAAATGCAAAAGTAACTCTGTCTGTCTGTCTGTCTCAATCTGTAACTCTGTCTGACTCAATCACGCCTAAACTACTGAACCAATTTGCATGAAATTTGGTATGGAGATATTTTGATACCTGAGAAAGGACATAGATTATCTTTTATTGAGAAATATGTACCACGGGCGAAGCCTGGCGGTCCGCTAGTATACAATAAAACATGACTACTTACTTGAATCTTCTTTACAAGTTCTGTACCGCCAACAGTGGTGGCACCAGCGTCCGTCACCTGTTTAATCAACTCCGCTCCCTTACAAAACGCTAAGATCGTGCGCTCTTCTTCGCGAGGGAAGTTGTGCGGAAATAGAGTAAGCTTCGAGAAGTTGTCTAGGAAGCGAGTCTGGATAATAAAAATTTAATTCAGACGCAGCATTTATTTTTAAAAACAGAATGTCATTAAAACATGGTTTGCTTTTTCATAGATGTGTGTAGTGTACCCTACTTATAGCAATATAACTGTTGTTTGCATATTACAATGGATATTTAAACAAATATTAGAAAGGGTGAGTAAAATTTTAACTACTATAAAACAAGATAAACTTAAAATATGGCAACATATTTTTTTTATATACAAGGGTTTGGTAAATTGTGTTTATTTTGCCCTTCTTTTTTTGGTTTCTCTGTGACGAGGCAATCTGTTTTCAAAATACTTGGCCCTTATATTATTTGGAACTTCCAAGAAAATGTGTAAATGAGTAAATTTTATTTTTTATATTATTATCATTACATAGTATAAAACAAAGTCGCTTTCTCTGTCCCTATGTCCCTATGTATGCTTAAATTTTTAAAACTAAGCAACGGATTTCGATGCGGTTTTTTTTAATAGATAGAGTGATTCATGAGGATGGTTTTAGTATATAATTTATTATGTTTTAGACAAAGCGGGCGAAGCCACGGGCGGAAAGCTAGTAATATTATAAATTACCTTTTTAATTCCTTCCATGTTAACTTCCACCTTAGCAAATACATAAGCTTCTGGATCATTATACATAGTGGGGTGGTGGGTTTCCTGGTGCGCTCTAACAGCCTCCTCTGCTGTGTAGACTGGCCACCGGTAATAACGCATGGGATACACATCATCCACCGCTGCATGTTTGAACGAATCGTCTAGATGCTTGTTGATCAATTTTTTTGCTACCCTGTAACAAGGTTTTTGTTTATGTGATTAGAATATTATTAAAGTTAGAAGAATATTGGACTAATGGTAGATGTATTAAAATAATTTTGAAAAGGTTACTAATGTGAATTTTGAGTAGAATTCTACTTGAAAGAACTTAAAAGAAAACTTGAAAATAGTTTTCTTGAAAGTAGTTTAATCAAATCTTACTTGTCCTTTCCTCTCTGGTTGTGAGGAATAAATCCAACTTTTGTTATTTCAACTTTAACTTTCTTTGCACGGGCCTTCGCTCTCGTACCTTTACGTGCCGCATAATATACTATACCAGTGTTAATTGAACGCTGTAAAGAATAAAAAATATTTTAAATGTCTGAAAACTGTTCAAAAAATGAACATGATAAAATTATTATTTTTATTTATAATATAATACTTACTGTTGTCGTAGTATTAGATTTATATAATGATAAGCTGTTAAATAACGATCCTGCAAAGCGAATTTAATAAAATATTAATTGAAATAATTGAATTCATTTTACTACACACTCGACTATAAATATTGTATCAAACGTCTTATTAACTTGCTAAAAACTTACGGAATAATGTTCCAGACATATTCAATGTGTTTTAAATTTAATTCAACACATGAATTATTTTATTTATTAAAATTTACAACAATATTAGAATATTATTTGAGGTTATTCATAGATTTTATTGGCTGACATTTTAATTTTTCGGTTCTGACTTCAGCCGCACAGAATACTGGCATATTCTGAGTAATATTTTGATTTTCTTTAACAATATTTTTTTTATTTTCTTATTTTAGTAGCTCCTACAACTACAGTGTATATTTGATATGATATTGCAATTAATTAATTAATCAAATAATTATTATTTTATAACATTTTTATACTATTAGTCTTTCCTTTCCAAAAGATCAAATCTCGATTCAAAAGTAGCCGTTAAATTTGTATTAACCCTTAAATGGACGATTTTTTTTTTACGTTTTAAAAAAATATATTTGTGTAATAGACATGTATTACTGTCTAGGAAAAATGAGTAAAAAAATCTAGACATGAATTTACTTTTTTTTTTTGCAATAATGTGAGTGTTGTTTATAAACTACATTGCGCATTCAATGACATTTTGCAAGTATGGGTAAAATAAGAGTGGATATTGTTTTTGAAATGTGTTTATTTATTCTAAATTATGATATTTATAAAAACAATTGCTTTTTTTCGTATCACATAAAGATACACGACATTTTTGGCACATTTTGAACGTAAATCCTGAACATTTCGGGAATTTGCACCTCTGCTGCTTATCCAGCCAAACTGCCCAATGACATGTCTGATCCAATCTGACGTCTTTCAAAGGAATTGCTTGAGCTGGTCCTCGGAACTTCTTCATTACAAGTTCTCTTTGTATTGTGCTCCCACTAGGTCGACCACGTTTAGCGCCATTTGCAGGTAGACCCAATTTGCAGAGGGTTTCAGCAAGTTCTAGTCTAAATGTACCCAAATTGAGAAGTTGATCATTTCCTTTTATATTATTTACCTTCTTGAACATAACCCATGAATTTATAACTGCGAGGTCCAGGAAATGATAAAATAAGCGCATGGTCCACTTGCGGCTCTTCAAAATAAGGCTGTCTTCAGCAGTAACAAGATTCCGTTTTCGCCAAACCAGAGGTCGCTTAGAAATCCCTTGTGATCTACTCTGGGGTACTGCTTCTCCGGCTTCCAAAATAGGAGGGTCTGGCATATTTTGATCGTTGTCAATTACGAGAGGAGGATCAGCATCCACTTCATCAGACTGGGCATTCTCACCTTCATCACTATTTTCAAGGTCCCGAAGAACATCTCGAGCTGTTTGATAATAGTGACCTTCATCCTCTACTTCGGAGTCCGAGCCGTCTAAGCCATCTTCTGAATCTTCAAGAGTTTCTAAATACTTTGTAATTTCGCTTTCTAGTAATCGCGGCATGCTGAAAAGCAAAATAAAAACCCTTCACCAAACATGCATTTATTTAGCAGGCAATGCGCATTGTAGTTTTCCTACAACATACCAGATTTCGCGTAATTCGACAGTAGCATCAAGTAATTTTCAATGTTTTACAACATGAACATGTAATTGAAGATATAATCAAGCAAATAAAAATATGTTATATACTTACATTATATTTTATCAAAGTCCGAACACAGCTTCAAAACTTAGTTTCGCGCCACTAGAAAAGTTTTCTTCAAAGTGACATTTGACATTCATTTATTTTTAATACATAAAAATATTGGATAGTGCCAACATTAAAAAAAAGTACAAAATTCGCTCAGAAATAAGAACTAGTTGTCAAAATTAACAAAAAAATAAAATAAAGATAATTTTATCTGTGATGTTTAGTATGTTGTTTAAAAACAACATTGTCCATTTAAGGGTTAAAAAGTAACGTTGTCATGTCAATTGTCATTGTCAATAATCAAAATTAAATCAAATCAACATTCTTAAACATTGGTGGCCGTTGGCGTTGTGATTGTTTTATTTTATTTTAAAATCATGAATTAAATTCTCATCAAATGAGCAAGACTGCAATTTATCAGTTTTTTATACAAATAAAGTAACTGATTCAAAATGGAAAAGTTTAATAGTACAATTCTGTTAATATCCCTTTGTGCATTATTGTGGGGTGTGGCCGGTCAATATGAATGGCAAATACGCGATAGTTTTGACGAAGTTCGGGGTAAAATGGATAAAGTTAAACCAGACAATTGTTATATTACACATTTAGATGACCTTTTTTTGCCCGATGATTCTGTGTCTCACCATCCCGATGTCAAAGAAATAAACATTAACCCCGTATTTCCAAATCGTACGGCTATGTTGCATTTACACAACATGGTTATGAATCGTGCGTTCTTCTGGAGTTATATCCTTCAGTCTAGGTTTATTCGTCCAGCGATTAACGATACTTACGATCCAGGCATGATGTACTATTTCCTCTCGTCAGCTGCCGATGTGTCTTCGAATCCATACATTAACGCTAGTTCTATATATTTTTCACCAAACATGTCATATACATCGTCATACAGAGGATTCTTCAACAAGACAATGCCGCGATTTGCGCCCAGAGCGTTCAGAGCTGACGATTTCAATGATCCTGTACATTTGCAGAAGATATCAACAATGAACACTTTCTATGTTGAGGATTTAGGAGCATTCGATCCTGATAGTTTATCGAAGGATTACACGTCGGATTTCTATCGTATAAATGAGTGGTATCAGAAATGGTTGCCTGACAGAGTTGATAAGAGGCACGATACAAAGACAACTTACCAAGTTGAGATTCGTTACGCAAATAATACAAATGAAACGTTCACATTTCACGGTCCCCCTGGTAACGATGAAGTTCCTGGACCAGTGAACTGGACGAGACCATATTTTGACTGTGGAAGGTTGAATAAGTGGCTGGTGGCTGCAGTATCTCCTGTGGCTGATATTTATCCCCGACACACGCAGTTTAGACATATTGAATATCCTACGTAAGTCTATGCTTCATAATAATACAAAAGATAAATTTTGACTATTGCATTAATTTCTAATAAGAAATAATCAGTTGTACCACTTAAGTATTTGTGGAATAATTTTCAAAATGATAAATATGACTATATATTTCTTTATTGTTTTAAGATTTGCTTAGAAATTAATCATTTATATTTGTAATTGTCCACAGGTATACTGCAGCAGTTGTAATGGAAATGGATTACGACAGGATAGATATAAATCAGTGTCCGCCAAGCCAGGGGAATGATAAACCGAACAGATTTGCTTCTACAGCACGATGTAAAGAGGAAACTACAGAGGTATGATTTGTTTTTTTACTTTTACTATAAGAATAATTTTCGAAAGTTTAATTTATTATATTGTATACTGTCCAATTAGTTTAGACCATCCAGTTTTTGCTTTCTGTATGTTTTGTGTATGATGAATTTCCCTTTAAAATTTGTTTTTTTTTCAAGCGTTTGTGCATCTAGTTGTTTTTAAATATCTAAGAATAAATGCTAAATAGACTCCATAAGGAATATTAATAAAACAATTTGCAATTGACAACTCAAATCTCATACAGAAAGGTGAAAACTATGACAAAATAATACCAAAAAGAATTGATAAAACATCCTTAACTTATTTTTACACGCTTTATATTAGCTTCACCTGTATGTTTGTAACCGACTGTATGTTTGTAACCGACTTCTTTGGGCGCGATTTTGACCCACTTTAAACGGCCAGATTTCGTTCAAACTTTGTAGATTTATTGAGGACCGATGACAATACAATAATTTTATAAAATTTTCTATTTTTTAGTTCGGTTTTCTATGAAAAGCGTGTTTTTTAGTTTTTTTTAAACTACATATTATTATTTTAATAATAGTGTGAACCCCTCCACGGCTGGGGTTTCCGACGCGGTGGCTACCAGTGCCGCTGTCGACCCGGCTTCCGTTTACCCAGCATCATCAGACGACCATATCTCGGGGAAATTGTTGAAAGGGCGACATCTGATCAGTACTATAACAACTTCGATTGTATGCCTATTGGATGTAAGATTATTTATTATATTTACTTATTTAGGGTAAAAATTTGCATCTTTAGAGCTGTATCATTTATCTTGTTTACCATAGATAACTAGTTAATGAAATTTCAGCAGCTGTTATTATTATTGTAGACTGCAGACTATATAAATGTATAATATTGTATTTAGAAGTTCAACATTTAGATTTTAGAACTATTAAATATGCATCGCAATCACAGTTATCTCGTAAGTGTATCTTTGAAATGCAATACAATGCCATTAACCCATTGAGCCCCGAACGGCCAGATCCGACCGCGACACAATAGATTTTCTATTGTGTCTGTGATTCCGGGGCCTGATGGATTAAATAAACGTTTTCTTTCTTTCTTTCAATGCGTACAGCATTCAAATTCAGACTAATTCCATATAAGTGACCAATTGCTATATTTTTTTAATGTTTCTTTCGTTTTTTTAGGGATCCAACGTCTTCCTGTTCAATGGGAGAAGGCTCATCCTTTCATCAGAGCGATATACGCGGATAGATATTACGAGTATGTGAACGCTACAAGTGGACCAGCCTCGCTACATACTGAAAGGGTCAATGTGTACGAAGTACTGAACTTTATTAGAGGAGTGCAGCCGCATAATTGTTCTCTGTAAGTTTATAAGATTAACTAGCTGCGCCGCCCGGTTTCACCCCCGTGACTCCACTCATGAGCTATCTAACATCTAACACTGAAAGAATTTTTCAAATCGGACCAGTAGTTCCCGAGATTAGCGCGTTCAAACAAACAAACAAACAAACTCTTCAGCTTTATAATATTAGTATAGATTAAATAGTTTAGTATTCAAATCATCCATCCTCACAAACTCTACAAACAAGAGTTTGTGAGGATGGATGAATACAAATACTACTGAACCGATTACAATGAAATTTGGTTTTATAATTCCATCCCCTTTTTCAATCGCATTGAATTTTTTTATTAAATCTTCTCTCTTCCCAAGACTTCTATCTCTGTACTTACATTATCTTTTTAACATGCGAAAATATCTATGTAAAGTCGCAAAACTTTGTTACAAAATATTTAAAATATCTATCTTAATATATATAAATCTCGTGTCACAATGTTTGTCTGCAATGGACTCCTAAACCACTTAACCGATTATACATAATAAAATTCGCACACCATGTGCAGTTGGATCCAACTTGAGAGATAGGATAGTTTAAACATGTAGGTACCACGGGTGAAGCCGGGGCGGACCGCTAGTTTACTATTAAAAATGATTACTTCCAGATATAATCCATCAGACTTATTCCTGAACGGCGACATAGCGTTCGGCGCAGAGGAGCAATTCGAGAACCAAGCTAAAATGGCCGTGCGTCTGGCTAACTTTATCAGTGCTTTCTTACAGGTAAATTATTATTAGTGTTCATATATTGTAATGTTTATTAGAAAAGTTAGAAACAATATTCAATATAAATTATTTGTTATGTATCCTTGCTTAGTTGACCCTTTCAAATGTATAAAAGGACAGAAAGAAAATCTAATTGAACCATGAAATACTATTTAAGAATCCGTAGTTTCGTATTTTCTAAGAAAATAAAAAACAGTTCTATGCGATGCAAATATAGAAAGGATCGATTCTGCTCCATTGTTATGACATAGCTGATAAATCAAACATTATTAAATCTCAGTTAAGAAATAAAATATCTATTTAAGTGTGACATAGAATAACATAAAATAAAGTAACATGAATTTTGCAATAAATCGTATGTGATTTCAAAAGACATTTGACACTTAAAAGTAATTGAAATTCCTATTCTTAGATGGATTACATCATAATATTACTAGCTTTTGTCCGCAGCTTCGACCGCACATACTGTTTCTTGAGCGAATTCTAGTAATTCTCATGTTTTACATAAAAATACAATTCTATACAGGTGTCAGATCCGAAAGAGGTGTTCAGTGGTACCCGAGTGGCTGACAAGCCTCTAACGGAAGACCAGATGATCGGTGAAACACTCGCTATAGTGCTCGGAGACTCCAAAATCTGGTCAGCTGGTGAGTTTATATTAACTGACTTAAAAAAAAGACGTGTGGCACTCGGAGACTGCCGCGGTAAAGCTATTGCATAGTATATAAAGTATCACCACTTTGCCGGTCGGAGTTAGGTTGTTGGTTAGGTTAGGTTGGTTAGGTTGTAGGAGTAGGTGTTAGGTTATTTCGTTACGGATTTTTTACATTCGGTCGCCGCGCTCAAGGCCCGAGGTAGAAGCTATGCAATAGCTTAAAAAGGATAAGGTGAATAGCGGCTTTATTTATTAAGTAAAATTTTTTGTAATTAGAGTTGCATTGAGTTGAATAAAATTAAAGTTTTCTTTTATGTATCAATTAATTTATTACAAATAACGAACAAACGAAATAAAACTTACGCAAAAACATACGTAAATGAAACGCAGATATCAAAAAACTATAAACTAATATCGAAAGTACTTTCGTTATCAGTTTAAAGTTTTTTGATATCTGTAATAGTTACAGAATAATCGCCTGTGCACACTCAACGATTAAACCCTGTATATTATGTATTTTGTTCCGATTTTTTATCTATATATGAGTTAATGTTGTATCATGTATGTGTTTTTTTAAATATTAATGAAATAGTGTAAAATAATAATGCCTTTAATTCATTTCATCTTTATTTAAACAGGTACATACTGGGACCGTAATAAGTTCACGAATCGTACGATGTTCGCGCCGTTCGCGTACAAGACCGAACTGAACACGAGGAAATATAAAGTTGAAGATCTTGCACGATTGAATAAAACTGGTAAGACTTAAGTACTAAAATCAAGAATATTTGTGCTGAAATGCTATAGTTGAAAAATTAGTATAAATAATAAAATTAAACGTTTAAAGATACTTACCATTGCAATTCTACTTACTAAAGATGTAACTTTTTAAATCAAACAAGTTGTTTTGATTGAAATCATAACAAACAAAACAATATTAGTAATAATAATATGTACACTAGAGTTCGTGTTTCGAATTTTATGACGAATATTATTTGCAGAGGAGATGTACACAAACAAACCCTGGTACCAATTCCTTAAGCAGCGCTGGTCAACCAACTTCGATAGTTTGGAGAAATTCTTTTTAAAGATGAAGATTCGAGATGATGAAGTGGGACGCTATTTGAAACAATATGAGAGGTACGCTTATTATTTTTATAGAAGTGTTAAAAACACACGTGTCAGAAGTGAAATTTCTTTGGCAAGATTCAAAGTTATCAAAATCGTGACGTAATTACTCCATGACGTGACGGTATTTCCATGACGCAACCTTGAAATTTTGCTCTCAAAAACCTCTTGAAATTTTACGCCTTACGAAGTTTCACTTCAAAACTTTTAAACAATCAAAATTCAAATACGAATGTATAATTCAGTCATTCAGATACTTATTAGTTATTACAAATATAATATTTCACTTATTTAAGATCAATTCTTTCAAACGAAAACTAAATGTTCTTTTCGCAACTTTTATGTCATGTTTCAATGAGATTTAGACTATTTTCTATACAGTTAAAAGAAAAATAATTAAAAAATCATATCACCAGGTACCCCACATTCTACCGCGCGGCTAACATTGCTCACGGACATTGGACACAGCCCTACTACGACTGCACCGGGCCGGTCAAACAGTGGGTAGTTACATACGCGTCGCCGTTCTTCGGCTGGGACAGCGTGAAGGTCAAGCTGGAGTTCAAGTGAGTGGGCGGTTTTATTTTGTATGTGATGTGACAGGTGTGAATGGCGGCTTTATTTTTGGAATTTAATTTGACAGGTGTGAATGGCGGCTTTATTTTAAGAATGGGATTTGACAGGTGTGAATGGCGGATTTATTTTTGGAATTTAATTTGACGGGTGTGAATAGCGGCTTTATTTTTGGAATTTAATTTGACAGATATGAATGGGTGAACTTTATTGGTTTTGTTTTTAATTTTGTGCGGGTAATTGGTTGGTGGAGATTTTTTGGAAGTTTATATTGTATGAACAGTGATTGAATTCTCAATCACTGTTCATATGTTCACTGTTCATGCTTTTAGTTTTGTTTAATTGAATGCAAAGCACATTTAAATCCTTTGAATAAAATGCACTTGAACATTCAATACACATGATACACTATTTAAAAAAAAAATCTTATATTAAATAAATAAAACTTGTCCTTTTTCAGAGGTGTAGTTGCAGTAACAATGTCCCTAATGGCGCTTGATATAAACCAATGTCCGGATAAATATTACGTGCCCAACGCATTCAAGAGTACTGACAAGTGTGACAGGACCTCATCTTATGTGAGTTAATTTTACATTATATTCTATTTGTTTATGTTAGTTCCTTTCTTATAATATTTATATTATATACTTGACTTGGCACTTCCTGGTTTTAAAAGGGGCCAACTTTCAAATATAAAAAAAAAAAACTATGAAAAAATTGATGGTTGCTCACTCTTGGATGTATTACATGCGGACAAACAAATTTTATCAATGTTAATATAACGATTCTGATATTTGAGTACATTACTCTTTTTAAAAATAATTTTTCAAATTTACCAATTGCCTACTCTTTATCAAACTTTTTTATATTAATAAAAAGTGGAATTAACATTAATAGTCATCACTACATAGTATAAAACAAAGTCGTTTTCTCTGTTCTCTGTTTTTTTTAATAGATAGAGTGATTCAAGAGGAAGGTTTTAGTATATAATTTATTAGGTTTTAGACAAAGCGGGCGAAGCCGCGGGCGGTAAGTTAGTATACAATAAAACATAATACCCAACATTTCAGTGCGTACCAATACAAGGTCGCGGGTTCGAGGCCGGCGGTTACAAATGCGAGTGCCTCCAAGGTTACGAGTATCCCTTCGAAGACGAGATCACATACTACGATGGCCAGATTGTAGAAGCGGAGTTCCAGAACATAATTCTGGACAAACAGACACGTATAGATATGTTTAAATGTAGATTGGCTGGTGCAAGTGCGATTCAGAGCAGTTTTATTATAGTTTTGACAGTTTTGGTACTTTTGATTAAGTTTAGATAAGAAAAAATGATGGATAATACCCGACTGTGTAGATGTAATAACTCAGGCCCCGGAACCACAGACACAATAGAAAATCTATTGTGTCGTGGACCGATCGGGCCGCTCGGGGCTCAATGGGTTAAAATAAGAAAGAAAATGTTTAGCACTTAGTTAATAGGATGTAATGCAGGATGTTATTGTAACATTATTTTTTTAACGTGATAACGTTTTTAAAATCGTTTTAGTCGGGTGACATGTTCAAAAACTTGTGTCACACCAAAACCTCACGAGCGCGATCGCAGGTATAACGAGAGAGAGACGGACCGATCTCCCGTCTCATCTCGAGCGCTGCCACCAATAAGACGTTATCACGTAAACATCTCGATCGTAAACCTACTTTACAAACAACCAATTTTTTTTATGGAGAAAAAAAATAGACATATTTTGTGCGGGAAATAAACGCCGTACGTATCCAGTGTAATGTTTTTTGCATTTTAGTTTGATCAAGTGTATTTCATTTAAATCAATCAAGCCATTTTGGCGTGCCAAAGAACTATACTTACACACTCTTGATAAGCACAGTCGGGTAGTGACACGGTGATTTAGTTTTGAAACATGATTTTATTGATATATTAGGTACAATTTCTATGTCAAGTCGAAAAGACAAATATATAATAGTTATATAGTGATTGAGAGAATTCATGAATTGAATAAACAATCATTTATTGTAACAATGGCAGCATGCACAACAGAAACATTAGTAAATATAGAATACAATATAATATTGTATATCAAGTTTGTACCTTATTATGTATGTTATTAGAAAAAAAAATGTTTTTATTTTGATTTATAGAGATTTCACAAATCTATAACGATAGCACATTTCATCCTATAAGTTTTTATTAGAACGAAACAAAATGACTTATTTTTCCGAATCTCGGGGATTCATTTAATTTGAATGATCCATTTTCGGCGCAGAATGTATTGAATTTTGAATACAATTGTGATTATTTTTAGTTTTAACATTCCTGTTTTACACAAAAGGCAATTTGTACTTTTATATGACAGAAATGTAGTGAATGCATTTTTTTTTAAATTTATTTTGCAAGCCCTTCTGCTCGTCATCGATGAAGTTTTTAAAAATAATAGCAAATAATAACCATGCGATTTTTTTTGAAATCTATTCAGTAGCTTGACGAAATTTCGCGTGATTTGAAACATTTTTTTTCTCAATTTATCTTTGGTTTTTCGCATTTATAATTGAAACATTAAAATGCCTTTTTTATATTGTCGTAATGTTTAGACTGATTACATATTATACATTAAGAATCTCATGCAAGAATCATGTTATTATAAGTGAGCTTATATATAATATCTAATTGTATTATATTCCTTTATATTTCGTAAAAATAACAATGTTTACTTTTGTAGCAAATGTAATTGTATTATTTGTATTTCTATATGCATTTACCGTTGTTTTTAAATGTTTATATTTCAGCTACTAGCAAGTATAAATAGTGAATAAGGATTTTTATGTTAGAATGACAAATTCTTATAAGTGTAAGAGATAAAAATGATAAAATTGACATTGGATAATTTTATCAATCATTTGATTTATATCATTTATATAGTAGTTTTAATAAACCACATAAGATCTACTTTTACACCAACTGCGTCTTAAAGCAGTCGTAGGAGCGGCCGTACACGGACTGCTCGAGCAGTTAACGGCTGAGCGACGTGCACGGACTGCTCGAGCAGTTAACGGCTGAGCGACGTACATGGACTGCTCGAGCAGTTAACGGCTGAGCGACGTACACGGACTGCTCG
>CAJQZN010040955.1:0-33320 GCA_907164685.1 Colias eurytheme | reverse complement strand
TTTGACAGTTTCCGTGACATTTTAATATTATCGTGTAATACTTTATTTATACGGATAAGGTTTATCCAAGCGTTGAAAAATCGGCCCTAAATAAGGAACATCTTTTGTCGAAAGCTATTTAGACATTAATCTATTATTAGAATCCAATCTTTACTCTCTCTTTCTTTCATCATTTACCTATCATTTATGATTGAAGTAAAATTGTGTAATTTTCCTCAGAAAAACGTGGTGTTTTTTATTAAATTATGATAAACACGTGGTGCCCGACCTTTACCCGGGTTTGCAGTGCGGTTCATATATTTTCCTACCTGAAACCGACCACACGTCATTTATAACCCTCACATTTAAAAAATAGGATTTTTTTTAGATTATTTTATGCATGAACTTGACCGCGGTAATCAGTTTGGAGTAAGGTACCTAGAAACATATAAGGCTCTAATTTTTCATCGTGTAACGTTAACACAACCGTCCGCGTCGTGCTTCTCAATTTTTGAGGATATTTTATACAGAAAAGCATTATTTTTACCTTTGATTATAATGAAATATGAAATGTATTATTCTAGACATACAAAACAACAGTTTCAATGAAAGTTTTTTTTTGAATAACATCAAAATAATTAAGTATCTACTAATACAGAATCGTTTTTATACAAAAGAAACAGCTACAAACCTATCAAATTATCCATATACTAGATTTCTCGAGTAATCAAATATTCACTAAGGTCAAGTAGCTTGTACTATGTATTCCAGGAAAAAGGGTTCCAGAATGAACACAATTTTCTTTGAAATAATCGTAAAATTCAGTATAAATATCAGATTTCGCTCATGACATAAAATTTCACTCATATTTATTTTATTATCAACAACAAAAATTATACTTCGTAAATATTGAATTATTAAAAAAAATCACGTCAAAATAAACATTTCCAAATGAAATAAATTCAACCTACATTGGGATCCATTAAAGAAAATTTCCTTTCAATAAGGGATCTTAAATGTCCACTCGAATATGATTTGCAGCAAATGAAGCATGATTTTTCGCCCATTAACTGTGTAAGTTGGCGAAATTTAGACCCAAAACATATTATTATACAAGGAATTTTGATACTTACATCAATCGTATTTATGTGTCAGAGATTTTTTCTAAACCGCTTCGAAAAACCTGAAACAAAATAAAATTCATTAATAACGAGACTATGATAATTAAGAATTGAAATGCTTAATATCTAAAATCCATGTGTGTATCATAAATAATACATTGCTTTCCGCCCGTGGCTTCGCCCGCTTTGTCTAAAACTTAATAAATTATACACTTAAACCTTCCTCTTGAATCACTCTATCTATTAAAAAAACCCGCATCAAAATCCGTTGCGTAGTTTTATAGATTTAAGCATACGGACAGAGAAAGCGACTTTGTTTTATATTATGTACTGATTAAACAGAAGTTTACTTTTGGTGTATTGTAGATACTATATCTAATTATATTTGATGATCCACTGTTATCAAAAAAAGAGTAGTTATTATCCAACCCTAGTTACAAAACTTAATTAAACAAATAAAACCGCTGCTTGGTAATTTAAAATTAAACAACACAAAAAAAAACGCTGTTCTCGTTTCCAGAGAATAAACTTCTAGTAACTAATGACATTACATTCCCTGTACGTGTAACAATGTTAAGCGGTCAAGGATACTAGAACATTCTTGTAGCAATTTCTAAACGTATTTTTCGTCAAATAAAATACAGTTTAGAATCTCTACATGGGAACCTTTTATAGTATCTATACAAAGCTGAAGAGTTTTGTGTGGTTGAACGCGCTAATCTCAAGAACTACGGGTTCTATTTGAATAATTATTTTTAGTGTTAGCCTAAATATATAGCCTAGTCGCATAAATGAGCTATATTTATCAGGAAGGCAAGTTATACATAAAACTGATAAATTAACAAGCAGTTTAGTTCAACGCTACAGGATACAGTATTCAGAGACCACTGTAGTTTCTTTCAAAAGCTAAGAAAAGATAGCGCTCATTGATTGGTTATGTAAATTCAGAGCCCATTCTATAGATTTAATTTTTATACGAATGTCCAGCGGCATACGGTCAATTAGATCATTTCACACAGAACATGCATTTCTTGCTCATAGTTAATCGTTTTCTTTTGACATGTAATTGTACTAATTTATAAGTATATCACATATTATATGAATAGAGAGTTGTCCAAACAGTACGTAGCACGCTGCTACGCCACTTTTATCTTCGTTTATTAAAATCCATTTTGTATATATTGCACATTAAAATTTAACAACGCAGGTGAAATATTAAAACAGTAATAAACCGTTTGTACAGTACCTCTTGACGTTTGTTTATTGTCGCAATAAACCCTTTGGGCGTTGAGGAAAATCACCAGCGCATTTTATTTTTCTCTTCAAACATAACTTCGCTTTTGTTTCGGCTCTTTTAAATTACTTTTATTTTTATAATGCTTTGACCTAATTTACTGTAGCTACTAAAGATACTTTTAAGAAAGATGAGGTACCTAAGTATATTTTTAGAGGATATCATGGTATATATTTAGAAGTAACTGCATCAGAAACATTACAAACTTTGTATAAAGTAGCTATTATTCAAGGTAAATCATTATTCTTCGCATATAAGAAACTCCCAAAAATCACGCTACATTTAATCAAAATTTTACCAACTTGTCTCATCAAAAATTTTACAGTACCACGTTAATAACTTTTGTTTAACCGAAATTAAGTCACAAACAGTAATTACAAAGACGAGATACGCCAGTGGACTACAAAATGTGAAAAATAGGCCTCTATCTAGGTCGCGATAATCTTTCCTCTTGACCTATTTGAGATGGACTGCCATTTTATCACTTGAAATCACTTGCATAATGCTTTGCAACAGATTTTAAACTCGGCTGTTGATTAAAAACTCGAAACAGTTATTAAAGGCCTGACAGACGTACGAGTAAGTACGCGAACTTGTGGCTCGACGACCTTTTTCGCTCGTGTATCACCCCAAGTACGCGTACTTAAAAACCGTCGAGTAAGTTCGTTGACGATCCAACATGTTTGAAATTTTACTCGTAGCTCGCCTTCGCTCGCACGTCTGTCACCGCCGCGAGCCGAGTAAGTACGCGAACTTTAAAACCGCGATTTTAAAGCTTGTACGTCTGTCACCCCTATTAGAAGAGTTGAACAGGTTTTAAACGAATCTGTTCAGTATATTATTTAAAATGTGTGAATTTCTTTACTCGCGTTAAAATAGGTAAGAACAAACAACAAAATACAGTTATATTACTTATATAAAACCTTCGAGCTAGACCTGAAATAGGTATAGAAACAAATATAAATGTACCATTTGTATTGACTATCCAGACTTATATTTGCCCATTTATCCATATTTATGAAGCAAATATGTAGGCTACGGTAAATGCTTTCTGTATAACAGGTCCTGAGTATCTAACAAAAAATAAACATAAAAATCTATTATGATAGGCGGAAAACTTTACAACAAAATCTACAAGACCTTTTAAAGTCAATTAATAACTTTAAAACAGGTACAAAGCTCGAAAGCATAATTAAAAGAGACAAGATCAAATCAAAATAATGAGCATGGCGGAATCAAGCACCGTATCTAATAAAGAACTCAATAGTGGATAATCCGTGACGGTGAGAGTAAAACTTGGGATATTAATCCATGGAGCGGCATTATACGATGCTATGGACAAAGCGAGTACAAGCCATAAGCGTTGTAAGCCTCTCCATGCCTCTCATAAAACTGCAGCTGGTAATGTGGGCTTAAGTCTTGATTATGAAGCCTTTCAGCGGCTTATCGCTGCGAAATGGAGTTCGCTGTAATTGTAGCTGCGCTTTAGGATCATTTAACACCGATTTTTTGGAGAACAGGAATGAGTAATAAGCGCAGATTTTACTACTTGTTGCTTTGCTTTAATTTGCTTGTTTATGTAAGGTTGAATTACGCTACGCAGCTATTTGTTGTTACACTTCAAGTTCTGGAAGATGTTTCTATTCATCTTATTTGATGTTTATTGTTAAGAAAAAATCGCAATTTTCCTTAATTAAGAAGATCAGTAATGTACGCAATAAAAATACTTTCTTAAGAAACAAAATCTTTACCTTATTTCAGTAGGATAATCTTTAATCATATTTTTTGCCGCTAGAAATAGATACTGACAATATTCCACCTACACAAACGAGTGCCATAGATAGAATACTCGTCCCACCTAAGATAAAGTGCCTCCTTACCTAGATCCACGCTCATGAATGGTTCACCGATTCACATTTATACATTTTAAATTCCAGTGTTATTTTGTTCCGTGAAAGGAAAAGCTAATCCGAAATACTTTAACTTCTTTGTATTTGTTAACGTTGCAGGTCATATGAAAGGCTTGCTATTGTGCATTGCTATAAATATTTTCAAGAAATACACGCAATATTGTCAAAGCATGCTTACAATATTGAATCTTGCGTCTCAAACAAACCTTCATCTTTTTATCTGCGAGGGATTTCTTTCCAACATTTAACATATTTGGTCATAGTGCACGTGAGAAATTGAAACACTATTTTGGATTGTAATCATGACTGGGTAAAAAATGTCTGAAGTATCACTGCTGTAACAGGTTCAGACGTCAGATTCGCATCCTATATTTTCTGTACATATTTATATTGTAATTTTTCTTCTTTAATTTTAACCAAATTTGCTGGTGCTCATATATTAGTTGCGGACATTTGCTCCTATTTCAATGCCTAGCAGGGTCAGAATATCGTCGTAAAACGAGTTAACCAAGTCAGTAACTCAATCCCAACGCACCGCTTGATACCAGCTATGATCGGATTAACCGCTACCGGCCCAGATTCGCTGCTAATACCCAGAATTATGAATATTCTCTTTATGGGGTCTTTATTAGGAAATAATTGGACAATTTTGTCACTAACTAATCAATATTCATAGACCAGCGAATATTACTGAAGATTATCCTTCGTTTAATCTTCCGATAGAACTTAATGGAACCCTTTTAAATCTGTGAGGGTTAGCCAAATTCGATCAAAATGGTTAAGTATAATTTGATCAATATAAAATCCGAGCTGAAACCCCTGATTCCTCTTAATATTAACAAGTAATATCCCACTTGTGAATTTATACGTATTTTTATGATTGCTTTGGTTGTCTTATTTAGTCTTTTAGGCCAACACTTTAACCAAACATGTTTATTCAAGGTGCCACATCGAGCCCATAATTGGACTTGGACTCAAGTTCTTACAGAAAGTTCAGACGAGTTGGTAACAAACAATACGCAATAGTTAAACTACAAGTGTTCTAGTTAATCCTGAATGCACTAAATCTAAAGCTAAATAAACATGTTAATACAATTTAGGCGTGAACTGAATGCAGTAAGACGAAGTTTCAGGTGCGAAGTTGGGAAGGCAGCGTGATCTCTGGAGCATACAAGTCTTAGTCAGTTGAACCAACTTGGTCGTGCAGTGTAATAAAACTTCCACATGGTACAGATAATATTGTCAATTTATTTCACCTGTTTGTGTTTAGGATGTATAGCCAATTTCACAATTCTGGATATGTCCTGTAGTCAGTTGACACGACAAATAAGAATATCAAAATACTACTCTATCGATATAGCCATCATGTATTCCCTTAAAAAAACACAGTAAGTATAAAATTATTACTTGATCTACAAAACTAAGTTTAATACTTCTGCACCTAATCTCAAAGATAAAAGGTTTAAAAGCTTTGAACTCTGCAATGTAAACATTTTATACCAAAATAGACAAAGTTTCCATACCATAGCACATATATTGTTATGGAAAACACGGCGAACTACTGAATACTAACTTCCAAGTTCCAACATTCCCCCAGACAAAACTTTACTTATGCTAATATTCACATTGTGCAAAGAAACGTGGCAAGAAAAACTCCCAAAAATAACTACTCAGTAGGAATACACTTCTAAATTTGCTCAGAAAACAGTTTTCCTGACGTATTGACCAATATTTAGTTCACCTATATTGACTCAATATGAAAGTCGAAGTCATACAAACTTCAGTAAACTCCACTCTCTAAAACAATATGTTTTCTAATTGGATTCCAACAGTGTGGAACTTATACGTTAGGTGCGCTGAGTTTCGAGTAAATTAGTCCATTAATCTGTTATTGCATGCTGCTTTTACTTGCTCTAGCTGGCGTTAGATTATTAAATGTGATGCTCTAAATTGATTTAATTTCGTTGATTGCTTTCTTAGCATTGAACAAATATTATACTCCATGTTAAACAAAACTAAACGTCGATCATAGCACGAATGTTCCAGAAGGGACACTATTTCCATTTCTTTAGGCTTATGTAATTCAAGTAATCAAAAATGTATTCAATAATTTTAAACATGTGATCTAAATAAACAAGCGTTCTACTTCATTATTACGGAAAACATATCCATAACAATAAAATAAACAGAATGCTTACGTTTATTTTATACCAACAATAAAAGGTATTGCACGCCTCATAAGCGAAGCGTTGAGGTGGGTACTACTGTCACTTCGCGCAAAACATCTGATTTTTCAAACTTAAAATGTCTTTATGTATCATACATTGCACTTGTAAGATAATACATACACACACATATTAAGAAAAAACACTATTTGTAACATTCATGATATTTTTGATGTCATTTTTGTTATTTAAACTAGTTAAAAAACAGTTTAAAAAAGTTCTGTCTTGGACGTCCGTGTGTCTGTATGTGCGGAGGATTTTCTTGTTAACACGATAGCGACCGAAATACTTCACTAATCGAGTCTTTTTTTTTCTCTTACGCTTGAGTATGCTCAGGAATAGAACCCTTTCATTTTTCAGGGTCTGATTCGATGTGGTTTAATTGTTATTAAATAAACAAAAATAATATTTAATAAATAATTATTAAAAAAAAATTATGAGGCGTGCACTTTTGGATTTTCCAAACTATTGCTGTTTCTTTGCCTATAAAATGGAAGTAATCGAATTGGTATTCCTGACTTCATCGGGGAGACTTATTACATTAATTATAAAAACCAATAGTACTGGGAAAAGTTTACCCCAATCAGCAAGCGGGATATTGGTTTCTTGAGCAAATATTGCCCAGCATAAAGTATTGCACTGACCACGTTGCTTATCGTCTAGACGGAACGTGAGTCAAATATTATATCGAGGTTGGAATTGAAAACTAATCGATTTTTTAGAGGAAAGGGCGGTCTAAGAACTGAGGGAATAATAAATAAGAAGGGCGTTAGAGTTATTTTACTTATAAACACTCGCTAATTTTTTACTTTTTAGATGATTGAAGTGGAGGATAATTTGACCAGGGAATACTGAGATAACTTTCGGAAAATACAGAAAAAAAATATCTACAATATCCACGGAGATATTACATAGGTATCGAAAATGAATCGCATTTCGTGAATACAGCTCATAAACCTAAACTCAGATGATTGATCTACTTGTATCTGAATAGACAATTTCTTACAACTTTGCTCATCAAAAGAACAAAGTAAATACTAGCTGTAATAAACCGAACCGTATTTTTTAATTAATCATTAACTTTGGCGATGTACGTCGTGCTTTCGTTGAAATTTATTGGAGCTTGGAATTTTATAATTAAAAGAAATTAAGTGAACGCCTGCACGTCCAACTTTAACTTGTATTTACCCCTTTTAAAACCGATGACTACGTAATAACTTGGCTCGTACATTTTCTACTAAAACTTTGTATAAGTAGGTTAACGTTAAATTATAGCGCTTTTATGTTTCGTTTATATGGAAAAGAAATATTCATGTATTAACGTTAAAACTACGGCTTGTGTTTTTGCAATACTGGAGTTGGGTCAGGTCAGTGTAAGGATGCATGCATACTACATTCCATTAGTCAACTGGGCTGCGCTCGTTCGTACATTTTTTTAAATATTGTTTTTTGCCATATATGGTCTTATTATAGTATTAAATGATGCAATGCGGGCAAGCAATACATCAATCAAATTGACCCTGTACCGAATTAACGAGCAAACGGAGCGTAAGTTGCTTTCTCCAAACCAGTTCTTCTGAGAATCATGACAACTACGTAAGTTATAGAATATTATAGTACTGAAACCGTAAAGCGGATTTAAGTTGGAAAAAATTACGGAATATTTTTTGGCTGGATAAAAATCACATCCCTGAAGGAAATATTGACTGTTTCTGAGAAACCCGACATATTTTTCAAGAATTTTTTTTTAGAATAACAAGTTCATCATCAGTTTTTTTGCAGGTTATATTACAGTTTCCGTAGCTATGTTTAGAATTTGATATTTGGCCTGCGGCATTTGTGGCTACCGTACGTGGTCTTGAATGCCAAGATACCTATACCTTGAAAACCTGCGGCCCCGTGACCCTAGCAATGTTATGTTATACAATATCATGTCCCAAAGCAATTTCGAAAGTTTATAATTATTAATCTAGTTCTAATATAGTTTACTAACTATTCGCCCGCGGCATCGTCCCCTTTTTAAACTAAGCAAATTATATTATACCCTTCATCGAGATGTATCTATAAAAAAAAACTGCATCAAAATCCGTTGGTGCTTAAGTATAAGTATAAGTAAGCATACATAGGGAAAAACAGGCAGAGGACAGCGGCTTTATTTTAAATGCTATGTAGAGAAGGGTAAGCTCAACTATGAAAAATATATCCGGATCCAAAACATTTTTAAAAAGAAATGATTTCACATATTACGAAGTCGAATCAAATTTATTTCTTCATTACTTCTCAACAGGCTTTAAAACGGCAGTACCAAAAATACCTCGATAAACTCAAATAGTTTTCAATAAATGGATCGTATCGCGAACATTTCTGTCGTGTCAATCATCTATAATCGATTCACACAACACTCAACGCCGAATATAATTCCATAATCGAATGCTCCAGAAGCGATCGCATTCGGATATACGTGAGCTGAAACCTCTTGATGCTATATTTAAAATTGAATATATTTCATATAACTCTGCCAAATACGTAAAGCAAAATTGAGGTAAGCCTTAACGATAATAATTTTATAAATAGAAACAGCTTGGCCATTGTAACAAGTACCTAGGTAACAACAGAAAGCTTTCTCTTATACGAAGTCGCTTTAATAGTTACCATAAACGGGAACCAATACTGCAGCTACTTACCTATATGAACGGTTCTATTAATTAGCATTTTCTTTAAAAAAACTTTTTATTTGGATACCATTAATTATTGTCCCTAAATTCAGAGATTTAATTTGTTCCAGACCTATTATTTTTATTGACAACATAAACCTAGACGGTAGTAAAACATAACCATAACATAGAACTATATTTGCTTGAAGCATTCACATCATATTCATATACACTCGAGTACACATTTTGGCATAGCTTGAACTAAAACTGTGACTAAAATCAAGAAACCAGACAATCATCTCGCCGCACCCGTTTCGCGAAACTGGAGCTAAACTTATATGGAATATTTGAATGGAATCACCGAATACGTTGGTCTTAGCTAAGCTTTGCGGGAAACAAGTTTTTGCACTTACGAAAGAATGATCAATAGTCTCCGAGGTCAAATGAATACAAACCAGGGTGCTTAATGCTTTATTTCAGTTTTCTTAGGATATTATTTAAGTTAACATTATCTCAGGATTACGCAATTTCTGTGACTACGTTCTAATTAAACTATTAAATATCTCAGAGCTAACCAGTTCAAATGTTTCAAGATTCGCTTTGTTTTCTCGCTTTTGCAATTTTGGACCTTACTATCTATATTTTAGTGTCGATACTTCATCGATGTGATCCTAAGATTCAGTAGCATTTCCTCTGTGCAAGACAAAATTCTTGTTTTCTGAACCAGCAAAGTTTACGTACGTGCATACGCATTGCTGAAACCTAGATCCAAAAGTTCGAGTTTATACCGTTGCCTGAATAAGTAACGTTAGAATTTTCTCCTTACGTAGTTTAAAGTTTTTTAGTACTTTTAAGAAGCGGGAAGTTGGTGTTTAGCGTTTCTATTAGGGCGACCATATACCAAGACCACATAATCTTGAATTATGTTTAAGGAAAATGGGAGAAAGTATATATATATGTATCTATACAATAGTTTTGTATTTTAAAGCAGATATTAAATTTAAAAAAATAGTAATACGTGAAAATTAATGTGATATTTATTGAATTTCATGCGATAAATAGTTTTCCGAAATATTGTGAAATTTCTACATCCCCAAGTTATCTTAAGTGGAGAAATGGCAACAAGTTATCGGATACATTACTAATGTAATGTCTTAATAAATAGAGATATTTTCGTTATAATTTCACGCTAATCTAAATGAAACCCGTTTCGCGTTGTCACGGCATCACATGTGAACGGCTGAACCGATGTCGATAATCCTTTTTTTATTGTTTGTGGAAGTCCAAGGATGGTTCTTATGTAGAGAAAGCGTAAATATGTACCACGGGCGAAGCCGGGGCGGACCACTAGTAATTTAATACATTCATTTCTTTGCAACTTGTCAATCCTGTAGAATTATTTTGCAGTTAAATAATGTACTCTACATCTGCACACACAGGTAATAAAGGTTTAATGTCAAAAAATATATTTCATAAATCCCGCTCGGATTCTAAGAAATATTTCTCTGTTACTTTGTATGAATTGAATATTCCATGTAGTACTTTATGAAATCGCATCATACAATTTTCAGACATCAATGCCCCGACGCTCCATTTTTCAAGAAAGCGAAGAACAGATACTTTTATAGTTCTTATCAAAATCAATTTCCTGTAGAAGCCATAAGCTTGAGGATGTTACTGTCAATAAACAATGTTCATTATAACATTGGAGTATCAAATGACACCCCAGAAACCAATACGAAGTGCACTCAGCCACATTGAATACAATATGAATGATTCATATTCAGCCACTAATAAAGCAGCCGCCGTATTTCCTGTGTATGAACGGTACATTACAGCCTCTGTATTACGTGATCTCAATATCAACACGACTTTATGCAAAGCAGTATACAATGAAATGCGAATTTCAGTGAAGTGATTATTCTGTCGGACAATGGGGGCGCGCAGAACGATCAGTAACAGGTCAATTAATTACTTTTTTTGTCCAACATTTTTCTGCAGTAATAATCAAGTTAACAGGGAATATTGTTTTTAAATGTACAGGCTTTAGTACCGTTAAATCCTATCTTCCATCGACATCGACCAAGAGTTGTTCTAAGGCTTAGTTTGTGAGTGGTACCTAAGAATAAATCCACTGAGCTTTCGTCTCCATTTTCACTGATCCTCTCCTTTATAGCAAATTCTTTGAAATAAGTAGCTAGGAATACAAACGATTAAAATTTAAAAATAAAATAAAATAATAAAAGTTCATTTATTTGCCTTCACAACTTAAAACTATTACAAACGAACTAAATATGTAAGTATGTAGCATTTTCGTTGTGAAGGACTAGTGTCTGAAATAGGTCTGTGAAAGACCTGTAGTACAGATCACTAGCCCCCCTCGCGGATAGTACTACTAAATGCACTTATAGTTTCAAGGACTAAATAATAAAGTATAATGAGAAGGAGAATACAAAAAATGAAAAACAGAACTTAATACTTACTAATACCTACTTATAAGGTCTCTTAAAATATAGACCTATGCCTGACCAGTGTGTTAGATATAGAAAGATCATCAGTTTTTCGAAAGTCCGTTTCAACAGTCTGCAATATACCCAAAAACAAATTAATATATGTACGCGTATTAAAATAAGTTCCTCGTCTCACGTTCCAAACATCTTTGAAATACGGAGACAACGCGTCTTGAATAAACATAATTCGACTATGGAGGGTGAATCATATTATTCGAAGTTACTTTTATAGGTTTATTTAAACATTATTTATCGTGGTCCTGAGCCACCTGCCGCCCATATTTCTAACCAATTACTTTAAGCCTTATTCGTTCCGTGGCGATAGCGAAATTTCACGAAATAAATTCAGATAATGTTCCCCGATAAGGTTCTTTAATTATTAGGGTATAAGATTTTTCTCACGAAATAGCAATTGCTGACGAAGGAAGAATCGCTTAATTCTTGCTATTGTTGTGCTGAATAAGAATTTTCCACTGATTTTAAATTAATAAAACGCTTATCAACATCATGAAAATATATTATAACATTAATTATCATAATTTCAATATTTCTGGCCTAAGCGAAAAAGTATCAAATAGGATAAATACGTCGTAATTTTTAATGTATCTGGAAAATTAAATGTTTTTCCATAGAAGGAGACTGAAATCGATTTACTGTTAAATGGCTACCCTACATCCAAGGAACGTTGTAGCCCGTGGGCGAACTCCGATAAAATCTACACATACATCTAATATAAATTTAATTACAACATTGCGATGTGTACTCAATAAAAATTCAGAGGATTAAACATGAGACATACTCGTAGATGCTACAATTATACCTTAAAACGGTTTCAAATGTCGCATAAAAAGAGCCATCTGTACCACGTAGACGTTAGGGGTATAAAAATGTAACGTCTAGTTCTACCTTTAAGCAAGCAACACTGATAATTTATGAGAAGAGTATCGTTTAAGAGTCATTGTCCGGAAAGCGTAAAAGCTTTTAACGTTACAGAGCACCCCACAAATACACCCAGCCCAGTCATTCTGCGGTTCAAAAACATTAAAATGAATTCTGGCTGAATGTAGCCATTAAAGATTATTACTTTTTATCGCGAAGTTCCGAGCGTTTGATGCCTGAAAATGGTTTTGTTATGTCTCCTATGCTGGCACCATCTGATTTTGATATGATCAATTTGACACATTATTTAAATAAATTTCATAGTCAATTCGTTCTCAAGGTCTATTTCATACTTCTAAGTCAAGGATACATATATCCAGGTCAACTGTCGGGTGAAATGTTAACAGCTTTTATTTAATAAAGGAGCGAACATACTATAGTCTGTCCACTATAAGAATTGCTTTTTGACAGCTCGACGGGTGATACCAGAAGTGATGTACAAAACATTATCGATTGTGATACCATTTCAATTATAAATTCAAAATATTATCATAAATCGAATCAGGTACGTAAATAATAATTACAACGTAAACATACTAATAAGTTATGTAATAATAAGACCACATATCTATGCATTTTATGTTAAAACTAAACTAAACAAATATTTTATAATTTATTGGTTTCTATCTTACAATTTGGTTGTCTTTATGTTTAAATTATATAACATAATAGAAGAGTTTTTCTGTATCGGATACATTTTACAGAGTATTTCTATTGATTATTATAATCTATCGACCCATCATTAAATAATTCTGTGTAGACATCACTAAGTGGGCGGGGCCGGTCCATGAAGTACAATAATTATTTGTATGACATTTTAACATAGACAATACAATCCTTCATAGGCGTGAAGCTGTCAAAAAGCAAATAATATAATGGACAGAGTATAGAGTACCAACCCATAAACACGTGGAAAGACTTCTTATACTTTTAGTAAATGAAGTCAGATAATTTTACATATTACATGAGCAACATCTATACCTCACCGACAAAAAAAAGTAATATTTCAAAGAATTACCAATAGATAAACCAGGCTATTTTCTCTTTCGATTAAGCAAGATTGCCCAAAGATAAAATATTGTGACGGTGACAAAGCTTCCTATAGACCTACGGATGACCTTACAAAATGCCTTCAAATTTATTCGACAAGTACTGTTTTCACTTAGCACATGTCAACCGTCAACTATTAATCTTGTTTCTCGAAACAATTTATTACTGACAATGAAACGTAAACCATGGCTTTAGCGAACTGGTAATTTGAAGCTTTAGGAGAGCAGTAGGACAATATCTCTATCATATAGATAATACAAATCGTATGATTTTTACCGTTTCTTATTCCTTATACTTTTATCCTTCTTCTATTCGCTATTTGAAAAGCGATAAAAGTTAATATGCATTTAAAATTGCCCTTTTTTGTACCATGTAGCTTGATTGCTTATAGTCTATTATTCTATTATAATTCTATTCAGAAATTTTATTTTGTAAGGTTGTTCAACTTGAAGCAAAAAACTGCGAATGGAAATTTAATTACTACAAGTGAATTACCTTTCGGTGAACAGGATAAACAAGTTCCGAACGGAACAGGTTTTTATGCAACAATGCGTTTCGTTCAAGAATTTACATCCAAATATCTTTGCAACTCTGCCTAAATATTCTGTAAAATATCCTTTGAAAACCACTTCGGTATAAATTAAACCAAGCACTTTGATTTATAGCACCTATCCTGAAAACAATGTAACAGTTGGACGATATACATCAGAATCGCATTTACAATCTAAAATGTATTTTACGTTATGAATTGTATTAAATATTCACAGTGAAACGGTCCGTTCCTTCAATATGCGTATTGTTTTCACTAGTCACGTATCACCAATTAAAGTTAGAAACTGTTTTCAGTTAAGGAGCTTATGTACATAATGATTTAGAACAGTCCCTGAATATTGTTGCTAATGGCTCGGGTTCAGCATTTAATGTGCCATTTTCAAGTATACGTAATTCATAATGTAATTGCTCGTTTATTCAGAGTATTTTATGAAAACACAAGGAAAACATCAATTTACTACAGGCAGACATCGTGCTCGGTTAACAAAATATCTCATAACAAAAGAGCTATTCCCTATCACAAAGAAAATTGTAAAAAAGTACAAAGAGCGGAAACAAAGAGCAGCTTTGCTCATTTAAAAATTTCAACTTAAAAATGAAACATAATCATGACTATTTTACTTTGCGCAATTTAATTTGTTGGGACGCTCGCGAAGTTTTGGTTCTCGTCTGGTTTAAGGAAGTTTTTACTAATTTAATTGACTGTAACTTAGTGCTTGGCCTCAATTAAGAGAATGGTAAACATCCTTTCATGAAATTGAATTCTGTATGCATGTAGTTCCTATTTATGAATATGCCTTTAATTTACACTTGTATTCAGTAATCAGTTTAAGGTCACAAAAATAACGCACATGTAAAATTGTCTAATTTGAATTTTCTTAATGTTGTTTAGTGCTTTATCTCGACGATATTCCATTTAATTATAATGTGTTGCTCAAATAAAAACCAACATATACATCAACAATGTAACCAAAAGGTACAGGTACGGTATTACGACTTCTTCCAGCAAACCGTAGGAATAAATCAATTCAGAATAGGCCTGGACTAAATGCATTAAACAAAATGAATCGCGGCACCTCTGGCAGATTTACAAAAGGAGCATTGGAGCAATAACAAGACGGGGAATAATGGCTTATTCAAATAACGTGAACACCGCACTTTGGAAAACGATCAGTCTGCGCACCTGCTGCGGAACAAAAACCTTTTAATGTCGACCGTAAACCCAATGAGGGTAGTAGAATTTTTAAATTTATGTTATGTTCCTAGTTGACCCTGTTCGTATCGGATATTTTTAGAGAAAGGAGCATTTGTTTAAGTAGCCAGTCTTTCTGAATTGTATCTTTAATGAAGTTGCCCAAAAGTACCTTTTTGTTATTTTAAAATTTGTAATATATATCCAAGTTCAAGGATTTATTTTCGTAGTTATGAGTGAATTCTATACAGACGAAAATGATGTTGCATTTATGTGTCATAGTGAGTACAGATAGCTTTCGTAAAGTGTAGAAACTAAAGGCTGTGAGAGCAATTTTGGAGAGGCGGGCGTACGGGCTGTGACCTTTTTCGCAGGGTTATGATAATATGCCTACTTTTACAAAATCTTGATTCACAAATAAGCTCTAGGCTTTCACGCTCATCTCAAACGCCAAGTAAAGCGATGTATCTAGACACCGCTTTTTTTTATTTAGCCATTCAATGTTTTTAGAGCTTTAGTGGAACAAAAAAGGTAGAATAAGCAATCTATAATCTAAAATAATTGTTAAAATAGACATTTTTGATTGTATGTTTATACATATTATGTTTATATTGTTATATAGAGAATTATATTAGGTATGTTTGGATTAACCAGCCGATCGCCACAGGGAATTCACATGTCAGCAAGGTAAAATTAGTTTACTTTGCCAGTTTAACAAATAATTGTAATGCGGTATTGAAAGGGGTATTGTTAACATTTCAATAGATCCGCTACAAACTAACCACAATTTAATTATAATTACTAACGAATGCTCTCATTCCAATCAAAATATTTCAGTAATTGGATGATTTAATGTAGTATAGCAATTATTTTTTATTAGAAAATCGTCTGACTCTATGTCTATAGCATCATTTAATGAATAAACGTTTAAATCGGTTCTATTTCCTAAATAATTCAATTCCAAAAGAAAATCTCATAATTGAATGTAAGTAAGGGTGTTGGACACTCGATCCAGTTTAGAAATTTATTTTTATAAGATTTCCTTATAAATAATTGCTTTCGATGTTAAATGTTTAGTGGAGATTAAGCTTTGAAAAGTTAAAGAAAGCTTTAGCTGTGTTAATATAATTTATATTAAATGGCGATGAAAATTGTCCGCGGAAATAGCGATTCCCATTAATATAACAATAAATAACGATTTGCTAATGCCCCACGCCATTACGGAGCAATTAATCAAGAAATGATGAATTGGAATGACAAAAAATTCAGGGATGGCTTATAATCGATGTAATTTTTCAAACGGTCATTAGTATTCGGATCATCGTGTATAAATTGACGAGTAAAGTATATAGACATATATATGGTACGTATTCACGATCGATATAGGTTAATCAATGAATGGTCAATAATCTATATTATTAGTATTTAGTAGTGTTTTAGGGCGACTGAGAAAGTTCGAGAAAGTACGATACCTATTCGATTCGATTTTCTCTGACAAAATACCTGAATAGTCAGGGGTGGTTAATACTAGGGTTGTAACGGAGGCCTACTTAGCGGAGGCGGAGGCGGATGCGGAGGTGAAGAGGTTCGCCTCCGCGGATGCGGAGGTTAACGGAGGCGGAGGCAGAGGTGAAATTTGTTGGGAAAATATAAATAAATTTATGATTAATAGAGTCAGCAACATTTATTTATATCATTCTAGTGGTAGTGGTCCGCCCCGGCTTCGCCCGTGGTACATATTTAGTATCCTATGTCCTTCTCCTGGATCTAAGCTACCTCCCTGCCAATTTTCAGCTAAATCGGTTGAGCCGTTCTTGAGTTATAAGTGGAGTAACTAACACGACTTTCTTTTATATATATACATAGATATAATGTGTACAATTGTACATACATGTTCATGATTCATCTTAGTAATCAAAATTAACAAGAGGCAAATTATATTTTACGAACAAAAGCTTTGCGGCTTTTTCGCCTTCTAAGCGGTTTCTCAAGGGTTCGTAAATTAAACCAGTAGCACTAAATAACTGTTCGCTTGGCACTGAACTTGGTGGCGCCGATAAGTAAATGCGAACTATGGGAGCAAAAACTTTATATTTAATGTTATATGATTCACACTCCCACCACCCGCTTGGCCGTGTTCCCGCGGCTTAAGCAAACTCTCGACCATTTCACTTGAAAACACGCAGCCGAGCGGCCGTGTCGCCTAGCGTCGCTCCTTGCGCGTCGTTTGTGATCGTAAATGAACTTCCGATATGACTCCGCATAAATTTTGCGGAGGCAGATGCGGAGGCGGAGGTTAAATTCTTTGCGGAAGTTCCGCAGTAACGGAGGCGGAGGCGGAGTTCCGTTACAACCCTAGTTAATACTAGCCATATGCTATTTGGTATGTAGAAATAACAATATAGAAAAAGGAAGACGACTTCAAGTAATTATGCAGACGAAATTATGAACTTATTTAAGTATTAATAAATCAAATTGAAAAGAGGACTTCGAATATCACCAGATTTCAAATAAAAAAACACACTATACCTAAAAGATGTTTGAAAACCTGCACATTTTTAAAGCTGATAAACAGTAGGTTATGTAAGAATCATGCAATATAAATAAGCAACAAAATTATATTATCTTTTGTTACTTAACATTTTACTGCAAAGCATTATGTTACAAAGTGTTGAATATCTTGCAACCTTGATATTGTATTTTGAATAATACTTTTAAACCAGAAATATAATCTGGTAACTAGATATTGTATGACGTAATTAGACTAGCATTGTATTAATTATACTGACCTTCTATACATTTCATATAGAATAAAATTCCTTTCTTAGAGACATGTTTTTTTTTAAATAAATTCATAAAAATTATTATGGAGCCAATTCTTTAAAAAATTAAATCTGCTGGTCAGATTTGAAAAATTATTTTGTTGTTAAGTAGCCCATTTATCAATGAAGGCTGTAGGCTATATATCATCACGCTTATACCAACACGAGCGTGGGTGAAACCGCAGGGAGCAGCTAGTCCTTAGGTAATATTTAAACTCAGTCAAGTAGACTAACAACTAACAGTTGATGACATGGAAAAAATATCTTTCAACCTATTAAACTGTTTTTATAAATTTATAATTGCATTAGTTACAACCTTGTTAAAACATACATTAATTTGAGACGGAAAAGATTGAGACCAAAAATTTAAGTATCAAAAAGGTATTTAGATCGACTTACATGAAAATGAAAGTGTTATAACTAAAATTATTTGTAATAAATTATTTCCTAGGTAGGTTTCATTGACAGTAAATAAATATTATTAAATCAAGCATACAGTTCTCGTTGATACACATAAAGTGAAGTCCCATGTCCCCTAGTGGGGTAAGGGGCAGATGCATTATATATCTGTTTCACTGATCAGTTTTTAGGGACAAGTAGGTGATCAGCCTTCTGTGCCCTGCCAGACCGAGACATTATTTTTTCTTCGTCTCCACCGGGAATCGAACCCAGGACCCCTCGGTTGTACGCTCACGCATCAACCACTGTACCAAGGAGGCGGTCGTTGATACACATGAGTACTGTTATTTTCTTTCCTTGTTTTGTATAAAAGTTATAATTTTGTTTAACAAATAATTAAATTCTCATTAATTTTTAGTATAGCTTTAAAAACTTACGACAAGTAAATAATCAAAGCCTACATTATATTATATTTTATTCAGGCTATTAAGAATTCGCTAACCATCGGCGTTGTGAAGGACATGTTTTATTAAATTTAATATAACTAATGTTGAATGATAATTTTTAAAATACAGCTCAAGTTGCAGATAATCAGATATTTAATGTATAATTTACTTGCTTCTGTTAATTTTTAAATTGATCCAGAGAGTTAAAAATATCACGTTTATTTTATTTTTCGCGTAGGTAAAACGATTAGACTTTTGACATCAATTAAGTTCCGTAATTTGCAATATGTTCATGCAATTTAAATAATAAGTACCTATGTCCTTTCGTTTAATATTTTTCAAGATAATAGGGACATAAAACAAAATTAACTTAACGTAACCAATACAATAAAACGGCAATTTTCTTATATCGATCGACAGTAACTAGCTGTCTGTGTTAGAACATGAAACTAATAACTTACTTTCTTCTTTGCCACGGGTCTGGAGTCAAAAAATCTGCTTATCACTGTCACAAATATACAGTTATATGCACAAACTAAGGGATAAACTTAACACTGATTTGTTATCGAAGTTAATTAACAATTTAAAAACAGAAAAACAGAAACAATCTCGAAACGATAAACAGCTATGCCAGCGCCACTGTATAGTGTGTTTGGAAGTGTCAACTGTCAACTGGATTGTAAATTTACCGAAAAAAAATATTTGACTGGATACTTAGATCATTAAGTAATGGATGGAGCACGCTGGCAAATGTTCTAACTAAACTTTCTGCCGATTTTGGTGCGGGGAGGGTAACTCACACTTTGAAAAACAATCACACATTCACAAAAATAATTTGTGTCTTTACAAACTCAAACTAATACAAAATTGGCAGACTAGCATGTTTTTGCACACATACATCGATTACACAGAAAAATCTCTGTACATATACGTAATAATACAATCGCTCTAAAGGGATGTAACCATATCGATATTACAAAAATAATAATTTTGTTGAAATTAAAAATAACATTAATATTATATTCATAAAAAATACTACATTGGTCATTTTTAACGTTTTCATCATTATTATATGCATACGAAAAAACAATAAAACGCCATTTTATTTGTATTTGAATATGTATTTATTCAACACATCACATATTATATTCAATAAAATAAATATATCGGTACAGAAATTTTTATTGAAGTGAATACTTCTTTAGCGGCGTTGGGTATAAAATCTTAAACTCGCGTCAGGTGACGACAGACTTTTTTTTAGCCCTTATATTCCATGCGTAAGACGGATACCATTCCAAAATATCAAACATGCTGAACGTTAATAATCAAGTTTTCACTTCTGCCGGCACTCCCGGAGTGCAACCTGTCTTTTTTTGAAGTGAAAACTTCTTTAGCGGCGTTGGGTATAAAATCTTAAACTCGCGTCAGGACACGTGACCTGATCGAAAAAGCGTAAGACGGATGGATATCAAACATGCTCAACGTTAATAATCAAGTTTTCACTTCTCCCGGCACTTCCGGAGTGCAACCCGTTTTTATTTCTGTACCAAGGTGTCGCTACTCGCTACAGATATAATAAAAATTGTAATTCGATTTTTTGTAAATCTGAAATATACGCAATATTAATACATACATATAAACAAATTACATAATAGAAAGGTTACAAGATTAACATTACAAAAAAACGGCTAAGTGCGAGTCGGACTCGCGCACGAAGGGTTCCGTACGATTAAAATGTTCTGCCAGTTAAAAGTAGCCGAGCGTAAATTTTAATAAATATATATACAAGATTTACAAAATAAACATTATACTCCTTTTTATGCAGTTGTGTAAAATTGTAATATAATAAAGATTAATTCTCATCTCATTTCAAATTATACTTAGAAAAATATTTTTTTATCGACGTTCAAGTTAAAAGCAGTCCGTCACTAAGAAAGTCGTAAAAATTTACGACCTTTTCAGCGACGATTTTTTAAATTCAACTCTATCACTAAGTTCATAAAGATTAAATTTGAATTTCTCTTCAAGATAGTCTCGCTACATCAGTTTATAGTCTCGTGGGGAGTGCGGTTCAATATCGCGTTCTAAATTCAACTTTATCGCTTAGTTCATAAAGATTAAATTTGTATATTTTTTCTTCAAGATAGTCTCGCTACATCACTTTATAGTCTCGTGGGGAATGCGGTTCAATATCGCGTTTTAAATTCAACTTTATCTCTTAGTTCATAAAGATTAAATTTGTATATTTTCTTTCCATGATAGTCTCGTGAAGCCGCATCAATGATCGAGTAAACACATGACTCGATTATTTGTCTTGATCATATCGCTAAACGATACATCGACGATTATTAGAAATTGCATTTAATTAGAAATGTACGTTAAAAAAATAAAAAAATATACACAAATGAAAGGTTATTCCATCTTTTTTAATATTCGACATGTTTGAATTGCTTCTGCAAGACATGACAGTGCAAAACGGCATTTTTAGCGGAGCACTCGCAGACGTCCTTTCGATGATTTACGAATACGCAGAGTGTTCGTAATCGATTACGCAAGTAGTTTTTATGAAAGCATAAGATTTTTCGATTCGAATAATCTTATACCTCGGCAAAAGGGGAAACGCCTGCGTGTGTTATCCATTACTTAATGATCTAAGACTGGATACGAGTCTATTGGCCCCATTAAAGTGACATTTCACGATGTGGACGCTTTGAAATTTATATACCTAGTAATTCTCATACACATTTAGATAATATATCATTATTTCAATTTTATTAAAACTATTACAAGCGAGTCTGAGTTTGAGTATAGCTGCCGTCCAAAGCAAATTGCGATGAAATCAGTAATGTCCCATTCAGTGAAGTTTTAGAAAAAAGCGATAACAATATAATATAGCGATGGTCAACGATATTATGAGTGAAAAGAACTTCTGCTTTACTCTCACTTCTGTTTTTCATAGTTTTCCATTTACTCATCATGCCTTCTATATTCTATTCATACTACACTACACTATACTACACTTTTTTATTTACAATATCATTGGACCTTACTTTACCCGCTCCATACTAACCAAACAAACCAAAAATTTGCGTCATTTTAAGTTGCAGCTGGATTTAGGAATCAGACATTTTTGTTGACAAAGAAACCGGCCAAGTGCGATTCTGATTCACCCACCGAGGGTTCCGATCAAATCTATTTTTATTGTTTTATCTTAAAATTAATTTTCTCCTATATAGACGTTCCTTTTTATCAAAATTCAAAATTCTTTGTTCACTGGAAGTACTACACCTACTATTACTTACTCTATGGGGTAATAATGGGGAAGTACCTACCCTGGTGACCGCCTCCTTGGTACAGTGGTTAACGCGTGAGCGTAGAACCGAGGGGTCCCGGGTTCGATTCCCGGTGGAGACGAAGAAAAAAAATGTCTCGGTCTGGCAGGACACAGAAGGCTGATCACCTACTTGTCCCTAAAGAAAATCGATCAGTGAAACAGATATATGAATAATGCATCTGCCCCTTACCCACGGGGCCTACGGGGACACGGGACTTCACTAACACACCTACCCTGGTAGGTTTTGCTTCCTTTGCGAATGTCAAGAATTTGAAGCATAAACGGCTGTATCTTTTGACTGTAGCTTACAAGTTTAATTTTTTCACAGCTTCAAGGGGCAATATACTTGAATATTTGATAAACAGAAACTAATAATGAAAACAAAATACCATAATTCATTACAAAACTTTATTTTATAGTCTCAGAAATTCTGTATAAAATAGCTTTACGAAAATACAATTAAACTAAAAAGCTTAAATCTACACTTATAATAAAAATGGAAATGATTTTTTATTTACTCTTGTTAAATATATTTTAAAATACTCTTTTTATACTTACAAATAAAAAATAAATCTTACAAAATAATATTATAATAAGTCTTTTTTAATGACATATAGGAACTTACTATTTTTGGAGATCACGCTATAAATTATTTTAATTTAAATATGTATATCAAAAATAAAAGCTCAAATTTGAATAGAAAATATTACACATCTTATCTTATCTTATAATGAGCTTCTTAAAATCTTTGTAACTGATAAATCTTAAGATTTCTTTTAATAAATCACTGAGATAACATTTCATGACCTTCATTTGTATATTAGGTACATATTAAAGATTACCTTTATAATAAACTAGCGGGCCGCCCCGGCTTCGCCCGTGGTACATATTTACGTTTTCTCTACATAAGAACCATCCTCGTACTTCAAGGAATATAATAGAAAAGAATAATCGAAATCGGTTCAGCCATTCACACGTGATGCCGTGACAACGCGAAACGGGTGCAGAGTAGGAATATAATAGAAAAGAATAATCGAAATCGGTTCAGCCATTCACACGTGATGCCGTGACAACGCGAAACGGGTGCAGACCCGCCGCCTTTTTAATTTTTATAGCTCCCGCCGCGCAGCGCGTCGAACGCGGCAACTGATACACAAAAATAATCCTTATGGCATGATTCTGTATTCACGCGCGATGACTTATAACGTAT
Source organism: Colias eurytheme (assembly GCA_907164685.1). NCBI lineage: Eukaryota > Metazoa > Arthropoda > Insecta > Lepidoptera > Pieridae > Colias > Colias eurytheme. Next base: position 9,683 of record CAJQZN010040955.1, on the reverse strand, counting down.
TTCATGTATAACTCTGGTGTTTCTACACCGATTTACATGATTCTTTTACTATAACCTGCCCAGGAGTATGAAGAATAATTGTGCCAAATTTAGTTAAAATCCGTCGGGTAGTTTTTGTTTCTATAACGAATATACAGACAGACAGACAGACAGACAGACAGACAGACAGACAAAAATTTTACTGATTGCATTTTTGGCATCAGTAGCGATCCCTTATCACCCCTTCATAGTTTTTTTTTAAATATATTTCATGTACAGAATTGGCCTCTCTACAGATTTATTATAAGTATATAGATAACAAGCAAATCAACACCGTAAGTTTTTAAGAGTGCTCATTTCTGGGTTTTCATTTAGTTTGTAGTCTTGTCTTTATCCCTGACTTACGTACTATTTACTGGAATTCGACCTACATCATACATCATAAATTACAATCAGACAAATAAATTGTTTTTTTTTTAACTTCCATACTTACATATCAACATCTTAACATCTTAAACTTAAACTTTGATACATAATAATTCAGTTACATAAAACATAAAACTTACGACGCAAGACTTTGTAGTAATCTAAACGATAGGCAATTTTTTAAAATTTCTTATATGTAATTCCGATGAGAAATTTTTAAAAAGAAAAACATTCTTATAGTTAGGTACTTATTTTCTCTCTGAACTGTAGGCACCTTTTTACTTCCTAGTTCTGTCATTTGAATGCTTTTTGAATTTAAAAAAAAAAATTCTGTTAGGCATTTTATCATGGAAAATTTACCCAAAGTCTACCCCTGTATCTAGGAGATCTCTAATCAAAACGGTCGCTTTACGTGGAAGAATTCGTAATAAATGTCCAAGATATACCAAATGTTTAGGCACAGATGCTTCTGGGTAATTTCTTCGGACACTCTCTAGAATGGATGTAGCAGCCCTATCTGGTGTTATTGTTCCGAAGTAGCTTGGTATCCTGAAATAATAAATGTTTTGATTTTAGAGATTGCAGAAAATTTTGATATCTAGTGAAATAGCAAATTATTTACCTAACATGATAATTAGTTGCTGTTTCAGATACATGATATTCAAGCATACAAATGAATAGATTTGTTATTAAAAAATAATGTTAAATGTTAATTTAAAGGGTATTCTTTCATTTGCCAATGTATGGTATGGTACTTAATAATTTCTTAATTGCCTATTATTTAGTTCCATTGCTACAATTTTAAGCTGAAGCATAATATGGTAGTGATTACATATCCGCCGCATTTTTGGCACTGCATTGCTTTCTTATAGAATACTAGCTGTTCCCCGCAGTTTCACCCGCTCTGCTCCGCTCCTGTTGGTCTTAGCGTGATGATATAATTAAAGCCTATAGCCTGCCTCGATACATGGGCTATCTAACACCGAAAGAATTATTCAAATCGGACCAGTAGTTCCTGAGATCAAACAAACAAACAAACAAACTCTTCAGCTTTATAATATTAGTATAGATAAAGGATTCTGATGAATGCAACAATTAATTTAGCAATTATAGTAAACAAATACCACTGCTAAAATAACTTATTTAATTATGTATTTTGTTATACATATATACTATGTACTCACTTCAACCTCACATCTGAGTTGTTATCCACAATAAATGGATAGATGTGCGACAATGTTACATGCACTCCTGTAATTTTATTCACTCGTAGATCTTCCATCAATGATTCAGCTAGGCCTTGTACAGCAAATTGTGCGACACTGAGTGGCATTCTATCCTTTATGTAGCTTAGACCAGCAACAGATGTCAATGCTACTATGTGACCGTGGTTCTTGGCTTTCATTTTCGGCATGAACTGGTCTATGAGCTGGAATTTATTTCAAAAAAAGATTAGAATAATTGAGTATTTTGATATGGTTTAAAAAAAGACGTGTGGCACTCGGGGGCTGCCGCGGTAAAGCTATTGCATGCTATGCCTTCAAGCCACACCTCCGAGCCCGTCGGAGTGGGGAGCGTGAGGTTTTTTCGTTACGGAATTTCTCGATTCGGTCCGCGCTCAAAGCCCGCGATAGAAGCTATGCAATAACTTAAAAAGATTGCTGGTTTCTTAAAAATATCAAAATAGGCTCCTTTTAAATGGGTATGATTAAAAAATGCAAACTAAATTTCTATAAATTTTGATTAAATCATGTCACTGTTTAGTTGTTTTTAATTCAAGAAGAAATAAACCATTTAACATATTAAAATGTCAAAGATACCTTCAGTTTCAATATCCACTAATATAGACTGTATTAAAAATGAACATTCCAGAAAATTAATGAAATAAATGAATAAAATACAGCTTATAAGTAATAATTCTTACCCAAAAATACGAAGTCAATGTCAAATCCAGTGTATCATGTATATTTTGGGGAGGCTGTGTGATCAAGGATCTTGGGCTTGGTATACCACAACAGTAAAACAGCATGCTAACGAAACCCAAATCGACTTTAATATGTGAAGCCAGTTCTATAATATTTTCCTTCTTAGTAATATCACATGTGTATCCATAAACTGCATTACTACTTTGTTTTATATAATCTATTGTTTTTTCATTATTTTCCTCATTAATGTCCACACATATTACTGTAGCACCTAGATCAGCTAATTGTATAGCTATAGAACGGCCAACGCCTCTGCCAGCACCAATAACCTTGAATGATAGTAAATAGGATGTTACTACATAGGATGAAGTTTAAAATCATCAAACAACCAGTGAATCGAGCTACCAAGATTTTTGTGCAGACTATATTAATAATACCTTAATTAAAAATAAATTAATTATACTTTTTTTTAAATTACACCTTTTTCTATTTTCAATTAGATAGAAGTTGTAATTATTTTTTTCCCAGAATGCTGTTGGATTTACACTTATATGGTTATTCCTTAATGTAAGTTTAAGTTTCCATAATTTTAATAACATTAAATTGTTACTTACCAATGCAGTTTCATTTTCCAAAGACTTCATAGGTGGTGGTATAAAGAATTCATATACAGACTCAATTATGGCATAAATTGTGTTCAAGTACACCCATACTGCGTCCACCACAAGAACACAGAATGAATACAACCTGAGCAGCATTTGAAATGGTAACATGGGATTTAAGATGGTAGTTAATATACTGGTATTTTCTGACGACTGAAAATAACTTTAGATAAATTATCTGCTTAATAAATATTAATAATTAAGCAATATGTAATATAAATAAATATAAGCACACTCAAAAGTCTACTAATATTATTATTTATTTTATAAAATACAGAGGGTATTTATGAAAGTACTCACCATGATTAAATTTGCAGTTAAAAGTTATAAAAGGTTTAAATACAACTAAAAGAAATATATTATGTTAGTACCAACACCTTGATAATGAACAATATAAGTTTTACAATTAATTAATTACATAGATAAATAAATTATCGATACTGATTGTTCAATCACCTTGACTTTTTAATATAAGCAGGTTAACGAGCTATTATATTATTATTATAAACGGATCTTATTAACGTCAAGTGCACATATTGCACGATAAGCTGATAAAATAAAATTAGTCAAAGATAAAAAATAACATCAAACAATATAAAATATATATTTCGCATAATGTACAATGTGCAGCGGATATAACATAAAACATTGTCTATTTGTCTAATAAATATTAATACCCTATATAACTACATATTAGATACTTACATTTTTTGTACAATATCCTGAATCAAAGTACAATTCTTTGAATTGAACAGAAATAATATAAATGTAAATATATATTTTATATGAATAGTCAACGATTTGTCAATAGACCAAACCACAGGAAACAAATCTATTGAAATAAATAATTAACGGTCGTTCAAAAATTAGAAAAATGATAATAATGTCATCGGACTTTGGAGTCACAGAGTGCTGATAGCTGATGGAGCTGAATAGCTGATTCATTCGTATTCGGGATTATTATATAGCAGATTAGAATAAGTTGAAAAAATATGCCCATCATTAGCCTAATCGAAGTTACGAAAAAAAATTAGGTGCGGCCACAAAATATGTACACAACGGCCGTAAAAATTATAATAAATGCCACGGCCGTTCGCGTTGGTTTTTAACATTTTTAAACATTGACTCATCATAATCTGTGGCTTGTCACTTGTCAAATATCAGCTGATAAATTTTGTTGTGTTCATTTGACATTTTGTTTTCTCGCTTCTCGGCCTTTTGGCTAAGATCAAAGTATCAAGTTTCTACTTTCTACTGAGTTTTCTACAGTTTTCTACTTGATCGAAAAAATTTTATCGCTACATTTATTGTGTATGAATATTTATTTTTTTTCAAATTGGATCATTTTCGTGAGGTTTAAAGACGTTACTATTCTATTGGAACAATGGCGTTTGTTTATCAAGGAGATGCTGATTTAGAAACAAAAGCAAAAAAAGGTTTGTGATCTTTTTCGCATGTATTTTCTTATTTTAAAGTCAATAATAAACTGTTAAATGTAATGAAAATTGCAGGGTAATATAATTTCAAAAATTGTGAAGTTGTGTTTCCGATTATGAATACGGTGTTGATATTGTAGTTAGAGAATATACAGATTTTGATCACAAACACACTCTCATTACATCTATATTATTAAACCCAATCCGCAACAATCCCAAAGCCAACAAAAAATCATAAATTTAAAACTGATTCTTTTTTTATTACAGCGGCAGAAAGAATATCAGAAAACATGCATATTGTAGCAAACGAACCGTCCCTAGCTTTATATCGACTACAGGAGCATGTGAGGAAAGCTTTGCCTCCAATGGTTGAAAGAAGAGTAGAAGTGACCAAACTCCAACATGAACTTCAGGGTCGATGTTATGATGTGGAATATGCTTTGAAGTAAGCCAGGATAACATATGATTTATAATATCATATATCTACTTCAACCCATTATGTTGGTACTACTCCTATATGAAATTTGCAAAACTCAGTATCAAATTTCTAACAGATTCAAATCAACTGTATTTTTATTGTATAAATGCACTTGATTGTTTTCTTTCTTTTACTCAGATTTGATTTGAACACCATGTAATCTATTACTAGTTTATAAAACAATTCTATTGAAAGTTTGCCTTGCAGAGATAAGCAATAAGACCACTTATTTTATATGTAGATGTTTCTTTTATGTGTTCAATAATTTTTTTCTATTTAATATTGTATGGTAAATGATTGCTTATTTTACTCTACAATCTTTTCAGTGCTGTAAAATCCATGGACGCTGCTGCAACCAGCTTCCAGAACATTCAAGAAATGCTGAAGCAGGCAATATTTTTAAAACAACAGTTAAAATATGAGGAGACTAGAAGAAATAAAAAAGTTACAAATTCTGTGTACAAACGTCTCTCTGCTCATATTGTTCTTGATCTGCCAGACTTGTCTGATTTCTCTATGGTTCGTGAGACAACCAATAGAATAGAGAATATGATGGCTCACGCTAGGGGGTCTAATGCTGAGTTACATAGGTCTCATACTACATTACATTAGGCTGAATAGTGTGTTACCTATAATGGTCATATTTGGTAGGATCTCTATATTTTAACATCTTTAACAGTGTGAGTCATTTAGCATTGGAACATTGGACTTATTTGAAGTCAAGACTAGTCAGTTCTCTCAAAAAGTAATGGATATATTCTTTTCTTTAATTTACTAACTAATAACTTATTAACCCATTGAGCCCCGAACGGCCAGATCCGGCCGCGACCCAATAGATTTTCTATTGTGTCTGTGATTCCGGGGCCTGATGGATTAAACAATTTCTTATAGTTATTGAATAATCAAATGAGAGGATTCCCATATGATGGGAATTTTAATCTCTTGTCATATTACTTCCTTCTAGTCATATTTATGTAGATATATGTAGTTGTATTTTTCAGTACTTGTAATACTATTTGATAAAATTATAATATATTTCGATGGTTATGGTCTATGTAGCATTGATAGTTTACGATCTAGTAAAATTCTAATACTGGCTTTAGTGCATTGCTCACATTAGTGTTAACTCTTAATCATTGCCATATATGTATTTTCTATTATACAAACTTATTTCTTAGGTGATAGCACTAAAAGATACAACAAGTTGGGATAAAAATTATGCAGTATTATTTTTATTATGGGTATTATAAAAACCATTGGTCTGAAGCTAGATTTTGTATCTTTTGTATTTTAGTGTGCTTTAAGTTTATATTTTTTGTTCCTTGTGCCATAAATCTGATTTGACCATCAGATTTTTGTTATACTGTCAGTGGAGGAAGAATTGTATATTTAAGGGTAGGTATTTATTTAAAATAGCTTATCATGCATTAATAATAAGGGTATTAGTATTATTTTAATGAAATATCTGTATTATTGTATGCAAAATTGCTTTATTAACACAATATTATTCTTGCCTAACCTCACGCTTATTTTAACAAAATAAATTAAATTTAAAAACATATATGTTTTACTTCTTCATACTAACTATTATTAAATTCAATATATATTAACAATACAACTAACATGCTTCACGTCATACAGCTTATATTATCTTTTTTAATCTGTGGCTACCATTAAATATTTTATCTATGGAAAATAACAGACCATGGCAACTCTTTAAGCTTGGTTATGGAATACTTCTTTTCAAATGGTCTTAACTTCGCCAGGGCTTGTTTATTTGGCCTTTTCTTCGGCTTTGATTGGCACAAATACTTTGTAAAAATAGACTTTGGTTCCACATCATCCATCTGGCCAGATTCACTGCTTAATATGCTATTGTATATGTAGTCTATGGGCACAGACGACACAACATATGAATACACATTATGGTTTTCAGCTTGTAGCTTTTCCATCTTTTCGAAAATTGTTGCCCAAGTCAAATCGGCGTCTAAAACTTGAACATTAGCGAGTACCTGTGAAAATAAAAGTAATAAAATAAAAATATATAGATAATAAAATATAGAACGGTATTTTTAAGTGACAAATATCATGACCATCTACTTGAATAACGTGATGAATTATGGTGAAAATAACTCCCATAGGTCACTGTTTCTACAGTGGGAATAAAAATAGGCTGATAGTGTCATAACTATGACACTATTAAGCATTTTAAAAGTTAAACTTAAGCTCTAATATACCTCAGTTACATCATTGATTATAAACATCTTGAAATATTTCGAGAACATTCTCTCCACATCGATTTCGTTCTTGAGATGAACCACTACGGTATACCCCTTGTCGCTATACCGCTCTATTAGATTGTCCACGTAATCTATATCGTAGATGCCGCCATTCACGAATATGGCGAGGCGATTCGTGATCGGCATGTGGCTTTCAACACTGGTGAAAATAAGAAACAATATTTTTTCCTGCCCAGCCTGTACGGAATTCCTACTAACTTTAGAATTCAACTGTGAGGAAAAGGTTCAGAGGAGTGATGCTATAAAGTAGAAGACATAAAATTTACTTATTAAACAGTAAGTAACTTTGAACGATTTACGCAATCGACGCATAGTCTTATAAATAATAATGGGTTCTTTCCAAATAAGCAGTACCTAACTAAGTGTTGTCTGATGTTTCTAGAGAACACTAGTTTTTTTTTCTTATAAATCTCAAAACGCAAAACAGTTCTTTTGTATTATGTTCACCTGCTAGAACAGACAAGTATAGCATGTCCACGTTTTCTCAACTTATGGATGATTGAGTACATAGCTCGCTGCACGGAGTACTTCTGGTAAGCCGTGCATTCATCCAGGATTATAACCGGAGGGGCTCCGATGACTGCAGCGGCGAAATGTATGCGCGTTTGTTCGTTGGGCTCCAGGTATTGAATGAGCTTGTATGTGAAATTGTGCAATTCTGGAATATATAGATTTTGTAAAAAGTAAACATGCTGAATATTGTTTCATCTTGAAGTTGGGAGCTGAACCTGAATTATGTATTTAATTTGTACACTATTATTATCAGAGGTTCGAATTTTATTACTTTTAGCAAAAGTTTTATAAAACTGTAAAGACAAAAAAGATTTGCGACGTATTCAGAACCTCCGTCGATTGTCTTCCTCGTCGTTTGGAACAGAACAGAAAACTGACTTAATTAGAAAATAATTAATATCATTACCAAGCGCATCAATATAATTGCTAATCTCCTTCCTAACGTCCGGTCTTGGCACACCACGAAGCACCGCTATGAGAGCCAGCGCATCGTACACTGTCATCCAATGGGGCAGAGGGTTGTGGCGACAACTTAGGCTTATTTGACGACTATACTGTAATATAACAGTTAATTATGATTTTGTATGTGACCCAACCAACTAGCTTAACTAATTAAATTGCATAGCCTTTTGGGCCTGAATGTTTATTACCTACCTGATATGGATTTCTATCCAAACTCCATTTTGACATGCTCCATAGTTTGCCTTCGTTGGGCAATTTTAAGCCTGAAAGCAAAACTCGTAAACTAAATACTTAGGGGAAAGGGGCCTAAAGTGGGCACAGAGCCTAAAGAGGGCACTCAATATAGTATCGGAATTTTAAATAATGGCGCGCGCGCGACTCGTGAGAACGATCCCCACACCTCTCCCACCTCGCGGCAGTCGTTGGATTCGCTTGCGAGTACGCATTTACAAGCTGCAACAAATAAATGTTTTTCGACGATTTTTGAAAAATATTGCAAGGTATGTAATATGTGTTCTTTTTATTTTGGTGTTTACAATCCTTTAACCAAAATTTGTTAGTTATTAAGTGACTATCTGGCCATATTTTGGTTCCATAAAAATCCACGTGTCTAAAAATTTTGAAGTAGAATTTCGTCTGAACCTTTCAAATGTCGAAAAAGGCAAAGCGGGCAGGGTAAAGCGGGCACGCGCCCGCTTTGCCCCGTCCGCTAAAATGTTACATTCTTTTGTTAATTTGCTTTTTCCTTTCAGATGACCGCTTATAACCGGCGTCAATATACTTAAGCGTAAAACTTCACAAGCCTCATGGCAACGCTCAACTATGCAGCAAGCAAAACGAGAAGTGCAAGAGTTAGGAAAACCTGTCAAAAAAGTAACAACTAAATATGGGATTCCAAGAACAACATTGCAGACATCTTAAATCGGGTTCGTGTAATGTAAAGCTTGGTAGGTTTACTACTGTCTTTTCTACGAACAAGAAATGGAGCTTTTGGAATACGTATTCCACATGGACTCTTTATTTTACGGGCTGTGTCTAAACAAGAATTTTTAGGTATACAAGTTCCAAAATTTTTGGAATAATTTCCAGAATTACACTATTTTAGGATTTATAAATATATAAAATAATTGTATCGCTTATTAGAGACTAAAAAAATGATAGACTGTAAACAGGGCGTTATTTTTTTAAATATTATTTCAGATATAACTGGAAATATTGTACCTAAAAGTTTAAAGCTCCTAAGAAGTTCCTTTGTTTCATATATTCATTTAAAAATAATTGTATGACTGTTTGAAATACATAACTTATAAAATATTTTTGTGTCTTTTACTCTATTTATTATTGTATATATTATTTATGGCTGTATATTTTGAAATCTACTGTTTAAATCCAGGCCTGCCCGCTTTACCCAACTACTGCCCGTTTTGCCCTAAACGAAAGCCCGCTTTAGGCCTCCCCTTCGGGCAAAGCGGGCAATCGTAGGCTTTTAGTAATCTGTTAAT
>CAJQZN010040953.1:41982-62309 GCA_907164685.1 Colias eurytheme | reverse complement strand
ATTGCTTCCGTGGTGTGGGGGGGCGTTGGTAAGACAAATGTAGCGGTCGTAGGTAGCACTGGCGTTATTGGCGTAACATAATGAATGTTCTCTAAATGAGACGGTGTAAAATGGTTTTGTAAAGCCGATGCGTTCGTGTTCCCAGCTGTAAGTAATGAGTGATGAATGATTAAACATGCAATAAATAAGCAATTGTTACTGTGAAATTCAACATGCGTGACGTGATATGGAGTTATTAATAATGTTGATGAATGGAAGTACTGACAACCACGATGACTGTACTTAGCTAGTTATGAATGTTTTTCAATGTTCTGGATGACATTTATGCAAATGATAATGGCAAATATACATATGAAATTGAAGCTTAATATAAAATTGTTTTACCATGTGGCACGCAACCCCATTCCTTGCAGCAGTCTTCGTCATTAGATATATTTACTGGTGCCGGTCGATGCATCGGCGGACACCTTAATGTTTGTGGAGGTAGCGGTGGTAGTGGGCTACATGCTTCTTGACAGTCCAGTTCTCCATTCTCGCAAAAGCAGTGTTGTTCGCACCCCGATAGTGCGATTGGTACCTCACTCCAATTGGGTATCCTGGAAAATTATCTTGTAAAGCTTTGATTGTCCAATAAAATGTTTAAGTACAAAAAGAGTTTTATTTCTGAGTCACTATAAATTTAATCTATTAAGGGCTGATTTTTCAATCGTTGGTTAAAACTTATTCTTCGGATAACGTATTAAACTAACAATTCAAAAATATATTCTAATTGCCCGTATTTGACAGTTTACGTGACATTTTAATATTATCGTGTAATACTTTATTGGACGGATAAGTTTTATCCAAGCATTGAAAAATCGGCCCTAACTATAACTATACAGGGTGTCCCACTATTGGTATACTAAGCGCGAAGGGTCTTGTAGTTTTGCATACACTGATCACGTAAAAAATACTTAAACAACAAAATTACGTCAAAAATTTTTTGTTAAATTTTTCCTGAAAATTCATGTTTTCTTCTCTAGCTTCGCGCAGCCGGCATATACCGCTTATCTAATGTGAGCATTTTGTCTATGAAAACATAATCTTAAACGATAGCTCACGTGCTGGTGGCAAAGTTGGGCGGGTTGCTTGTTATGGGTGTACACATAGAGTTTTAAGAATTCATTTATTTGAAAAAAAAATGCGTCTGGAATTTTATAAGTATTTTTTACGTACTCAGCGTATGCAAAACTATAACCTCCTTTGAGCTTAGTATACCAACAGTGGGACACCCTGTATAAAGAAGAAGAAGAAGATGACAACATTAATTTCCTTTCTTGAAATTCTAAACAATACATAATGTAGGTAGATATATATTTACAACTAGCTGTGCCGCACGGTTTCACCTGCGGCCGCGAGGCTCCGCTCCTGTTGGCCTTAGCTTGCTGATAATATTATAGTCTATAGCCTTCCTTTTTCAAATAGGACCAGTAGTTCCCGAGATTAGCGCGTTCAAACAAACAAACAAACTCTTCAGCTTTATAGGTACCTAATAATAGTATAGATTTACAAAGACGCACGTACGTCAAGCCCTATTCAGGATAACAACTTGCACTTAAAATGCTTCTCCATTGCAAATAATGTTATTATACAGTATTTGTATTGCATAATAATCCTTGAATTGCTAATATAAGGATTATAACAAGCCTTTACATCAATAAAATTAGGCAAAAATGTCATGAGGGATCTTAAACTCGTAACAATAAATTGAATTATAGGAAAATCGGATAGTAATGAATAACATAGGGTTTTCTTGACTATTATATTTTAGAAGAATTTTATACATTTATTTTAAACGCGATCTATTCATTGTAGGTACCTTTTTTTTTTAAGTGGGGAAATCTTGCATAGAGACCCACGGCCTCCGGGGAAGGGGCCGTGGGTTCATTGTAGGTACCTACTTATTACTTACTAAATATCCCAATTCCCAACTTCTGAACATTAAACCGAGTGTAGTAACAGGCAAACTGAGACCTCCATCTAAATAAAACAAATAAAGAGAAGCTGGAGGTAGTTCACATACAGTCGTGTACAATCAAGTCGTGTACAAGAGAGCGGTAAAATAACTAACCAGGCTAACCAACAACCGGATTCCGCGCTGCAAAAAAGTACTTTTAAAACCAAAATGTCTCTTACCTATTTGTATACATATTACTTTATGGTATTTATTCATAGATTACTAAATAGTTACTACGTTTATCTATCGAGTTTGTCCGCTATAAAGCACAAACGTTGGCACTGCAGAACGGCGTGAGTCAACAAACAATTGATTGACGGTAAACTGATATAAATAGATTAGTTGGAGACCCCGTATGAGTTGATGGGGAATTAGATTTATGGGATTTCTTTAAAAATATATATCTGCATGCTGTGACTAAAATCACAGTTAAATATACGACACTATGTACGTAACTTTTTTTTTGTAACTTAAATGTTTACACGCCCTCCCACACTACTTTTTTTTGGCGAGCTTGTTTCACTTGTCTTAATTTTTATTGCAATTTTAATGGTCATAAAAATATAAAATGTAAATTAATTTTATTTTAAAATTAAAACGGATTATTTAAAATTTAAATCTGTTTACAATAGTATAGTTTGATCTGGTTGACATACCTACTGTTGAAAATCTTAGTAAATACTCTACAAACAGCTTTTCTTCGATTAAAACAATGGTTCAAACATAAAGAAAGCAAATGTACAGCTGCCTCCCGGACTACGTATAAAACGGTAACGGCTTCTGCAAGTCGGTTTGTGTGTAATTCCAATCAGTCATCGCAATTTGTTTCATCGACAAGCAAACACATTTTGTTTATGAATTTTATGAATTTTCGCGGCGATTGATTAAAAAATAATCGCCTTTGTTCGTATCTTTATTGAAAAACATTTAATACTGAGAAACACGTTATTGTAATTAAAATATATACGTTTTTATAATGAAAAATGTGAACGGTACTGATTAAGGTAAAATGAAGTTCACTTTAATATTTAAACAAAAACGTAGGTTAATACTTGGGAGCTTATTAACAGCGGTAATTCAAAATATACCATTGTATTTCTGGAAAGTTCCGTTGTTATATTATATTCTGTAACAATACACGAGCTTAAAGCGTTGGAAGCTTCCTTTAAAAATGTTAAATATGAATTTTTAAAAACTTTAAACTGCACTAATCGTTTAATTTCGTATTTTATTTTGAGTTTTACGGAATCAATATACCATTTCCAACACGAAACAGCTGATCACACAACAAAAGTGCTGAGGAAAAACAAACTTTACGCATTAACAAATAATGTCCTGTTTCATTTGCAGCTAAATGATTTGAAATACCCGCTGTGTACTTAACCTTGTCGAGTATGAAGAGTAATGAACGTTATTTCAACCGTTGCTAGTTGAAAACATGGTATATGTTGTTAGGACTTATAGCCATTGCGTCAAGAACTAAATCTCGAGAGACACTACTGAACAATTAAATATCAGATAAAATATTATGTTGTACTGTGTACATTACCAGGAATCAAAATAAGACATGTGTATTACGGTTTATCTAATAGATAGTGAAAACACAAAAACTAATAAGCTTACATTTAAACAAATTTTACACAAACTTTAACATTTACAATATTATAAGGATATAATCACAGATATGTGTAAACTATTAGTGATTATTTGATTAAGTATCTACATAACACTGTGACAATTCATTATCTGTACCTATAGAAGTATATCAAGTCTACGAGTAGTTGATATCAAATGCGATGCATAATAAATGGCATGATGATTGATTAATGTGATGAAACGGTTTGTAAGGGGGGTGTTGGATTCGTTTAGTCGAATTTCCTATACACAGTTTAATATCGTTTAAATAATTTAGATCCGAGGTCGTTTAACCAGAATAATTTTAATTTGCAATATTACGTTAGAACCTACGTAGTTCGTTTTTGTATACGATTATTATCATCATTTAAATGGGAAGAAAAGCTTTTATAAAATTTATTTATATTCAAGGTTTCATTCATTAAATTATATGTACCTACACGCATACCTACACAGTATATTAGAGCCCACGTAATCCTCCCAATTTGTTACAACAACTTTGAATCAATCTTCGCCCTACTTACTACCTACGGCCTACCCCCAAAGAAATAGCAATCACTTACTCATCCAATCTATTCCATAAATAAGGAAAAATATTCATACGGTTTGTAATAACCTTTAGAAAAAAGTAATAAGAAATTTTAACAAAAGGTTGTTAAGAATATACATTCCAATCATGTCAAATTTTATCCTCATTTCATTCAGTCATAGAAGAATATTTCCCACAATATTTGGTTGTGTTTGTGTTTTAAACACTAGAAAAGCTAAGCTTTAGATGTAATCTAAAAATAGGTAACTATACCCTCACTAAATATTCCTATTTTGGAATTATATCGTCAAAACTATGCTCTAGAATTATGCTTGAAATAAATATGAGATTAGCCTCATTTATTCGGTTGACATTTACAGAAATAGAAGTGACCCTAGCTTCAAATAAACATATATGAAAAGTTAAAAGTCGTAGTAAACTTTTTAGGAGAATTACTACTTTGATTATAATTAAGAGTGGAATATAATCATTCCACCCGATAAATGTTGTAGGTATTATGTTGTGTATTATGTTGTTCGACTAAATACATGACATACGTTACCTAAATAAAGAATTCGAAAACAGATTAGCACGAGTTAATGTGCAAATATCAAAGCAAGATACAGATTACGTATAACTGCTTAATTATAAAATAAATACATTTCAGTATTAAGGAAATAAACGTAGCATTGACGTATATGACAAAACTCACGTGAATTCAATACATCAGTGAAGGTAAACCTAAATAGTGATAATAAATATTAACAGCGGATATCTATAAACATTTGGTAACAATAAAACAACGGGGGCTCTGCCAAAATAACTGTTTTGATTGGAATTGCGATTGTAATTAAATAATTAATGTTTCTTGTGATTAATTGTTTGGAAACGTATAAATAGTTTATATACTGGTTGAATAAATAGAGACCGATATTTACTTGCTTGTTTTTGTGATGAGCTAAAATTAGAAGAGGCAATAATCTACATAAGGAGAATGCCGATCAAAACTGCGTACACAAAGCTATCGTTACATTAAGTATTCTGAGGCTATTTCATAATATATAGGTACCGTATTAACATGTTGATCTTAATGTTAAATTACTTACGTTAATAACGCCCCTATTTTCTGAATCTAATACACACATGAAATCAAGCTGCCTTTCCGATTGAGAAAATTATGCGTTCAACAAAGTAAGAAATACTTTCATAGTTCACACATACTTAAAACAATACATAATATCAATAAGATATGTAAAATAAGATGTGGGATCGAATAAGAATACCGAAATTCCTTCATATGATTGATTTTTACGCAAAACATTTTGTATTAATTAATTCTGTATCAGTTGCCAGTAACACATTCAAATAAAATATTGTTAATAATCTATCAAATTAATATAATAATTACTAATTTTCAAAGAACGCGTTTTCAAAGGAAAACCCGCATAGTTCCCGTTCCCGTGGGATTTCCGGGATAAAACCTATCTTATGTGTGAATCCAAGTTACCCTCTATATGTGTGCTAAATTTCATTGTAATCGGTTCAGTAGTTTTTACGTGAAAGAGTAACAAACATCCATACATCCAAACAAACTTTCGCCTTTATAATAGTATTAAGATTAAGATGATGCTTCGCTGGGTTCCGGAAACTTGCCAAGCAAATTATTCGCTTCCGATAACATCGGCTGAACCTATTTTGGTCTATATTTCCAGCTAATCTTATTAATATTTATATTTTCGTATCTTTAATGAACTGTTAAATTAGCTTCTAGGCTATTTTCGCAACAATTCATTAATTTTTATTCAAATCTTATTTGCAAATGACGAAAAGATATTTTCAAATAAGTACCTATTTATTTATTTTATTTCGGTCTACCCAAACTGTAATTTAAATTTATAAATTGTCCGGTAGTCAATTGTCATCTATAAATTACAATCCTTTCGGAAAAAGAATTTAAAAATAAATTTAAAATGTTCAATAAAAATGTATGTCAAACATTTTTAATTTTCAGTTTTAAAAAATAGGTATTTCAAACGTTTCAGATTTTGTTATACAAATACCTACCACGAGCATACACTAAAACCGCAGAACTATCTCGATATAGTATGATTAAAACCAAACAGCAATCGAATCAAAGTCTAATGAAGGCCAATCACAAGAACATAACTGTATTAGAAGATTAATCATCTCAAACCGTTTAGCAGTTTAGCAAGGGATACATTATCGCAATTCGATGCTCGGCTTATTTACATATGTATTAATATATCTAGGTACGTATCAGGGGTGATAAGAGATCTACTCACTGTGCAATGTAGATAAATTGTCACTGATTAATCTGTATACAAATTGTTACTGAAGGTCTCTGAATAATATATACATAGATATATAGAGAATTTAGTTAATTCAATATGGTGGTTTTTGTTTGGTAAACATTTCCCTTTTGTATCCTTTTTGGGTTATGTTGTTGAGTAAAATTAAAATTTTTCATTTAATCAAAACCTTTATCTTAGTATTCATAAAATCGATATCAAGCTTTCAGGCAAAACGAGCTTACTGCAACAGCATATAAAAGACAAAAATAATGAAATTCTTGCACTGTTATAAAGCTCTGGTCCGGAAAGGAAAGTAAAAAAAAAGTTAAGTGAAGTCCCATGTCCCCTAGTGGGGTAAGGGGCAGATGCATTATACATCTCTTTCACTGATCGATTTTCTTTAGGGACAAGAAGGTGATCAGCCTTCTGTGTCCTACCAGACCGAGACATATTTTAGACTGAGATTTATGTCTTTATGCCTGTCCAATTCTTCAATAAAACGATTCCAATATGGATACAGACTTAAACAATATAACATGAATGTAACGAACTAAAAACAAAACATTATTACAGTGTATCAATCAGACACGTCGAGTGTGTAAGCCGAACTTGTATCACTCGAGTTATTCATTTACATACACTTGAAAACGTCAGTCTGTCTGTGGCGAGCTACTGACTGCATTAGCTGAACGATTTATTGCTGTGACTCAGGCTGATAACGTTCGTTTGTTATGATAGCGTGTTGTGGATTCATATTTTTGTAGAACAACACAACACATATATGTAAGGTATTATTGTACCCATACAAAATTATAACAAAAAACAATTCATGAATCTTAATTAATTAAAGTAAAAGAAAATGGTACAAATGAAATAAGTCTGTTTATTCTTACGTGGTTGTGGTGAAGCCAAAAGCTCGTTAAGCTCATTAATGATGTGCGTATGTTTAATTTAAATTTGCTATTTAATTATCATTTTGCGATCAAAGAAAATGTATAAGAAGAGTCTTTATAAGAGCTTTAGTAACCAAGTCCCACAATATAAAACATAAGTCACAACGAAATATTATTGTTTCATATTACTAAAAGCACAATTTATTCTCAGTCAATGTTTAGTTTTTTAAACTCATATTAGTCTCGATTTTTTCCAACATTTATCATTTTATATACCTAACAATTACTACATATAAAACCTAACTATTACGAAGAAAAACCTATAACCCCCTTTTAGAATAAAACTTCAATATTTACACTCAACTGTTTTAAAAAATATGATAAGAGCTAGCAAACAAAAAGCAGGTCGACTAGAAAAACAAGTTAACAGTGTTTTACGATTGTTTCGTCAATAAACACGCCCCATAAGGCAAGCTAGAATAAACAATGAATAGATAATCATGTCTGATGTCATAACGTTTGCCCTTCGACCTTTTTTGATGAGCCCTTTTTTGAATCTTTCATGTCTTAAAAATACGATAGATTCGAATGCTGTTATGTAACGTTCGTTAAAAGAAAACTGTGCTATGGCGTATGTTTTTAATTAGTATTCATTGCAATTATTAAGACATTATTACAGACAATCAATTATAATAAACTACAATGGAATTTTGAAGTATTACGAATTTACGAATTTGCTGAAGTATGGTTCGCTATTTGACGTCTATAGTTCACAGGAAGAAAAACTACAAAAAATTGTATTCACATTTTTATTCTACAGTTAAATGCTATGAAATGCATCGATTTGTAATACATATAAGTTTTCTTCGTCTTCGAATTTCCTGTCATATCAGTAAACTAATTAGATTGTACCTCATTTTAAAACAAGTTTTTAAATATTGTACTGATAAAATTCAAAGAATATTTCAGCAATTTTCTCATACGAAGGTTACACACAATCTAAAATATCTTTAATGTGAATAATCCCAAGTTGTTTATAATTGAAATGTGCTAAATATGTATAACGGATATTGTTTTATCCGTCGTTTGTGGATTGATGTTACATATTTACATTTCAAAATCGGTATTTATGTGAAAATATTTACGTGTTCTAAACTGCGAAGTTGGTTAATTTAAATTATGAAGAGAATCAAGTATTTTCTTTGTTTTGTAATTGTGCAGTTTTGCTATGCTAATACTAGGTACCTAATATACAAAATTGAGTTGAATAATATACTATACATGTAAATTACAAATTATAAATGTATTCAATATAGTATAGTAAGATATTGAACTATCATAATTATAGATATTCAATTAATATTTTAAAAAGTCATTTGTGTGATAAAAATAGGATCGAATAAAATTATAAATACCAATTCGATTTAATTACGCATTTTACAGCAAATATAATTTGCAATTTCTTCCAGTCGAGGGAATATTTGACTTCGTCCCTTCTTATACTTTAGGAAATTCCCTGTCAGTCTTAAATTATTTTTTCTGATTCACTGCTTGATGAAAAACGACATCTTATATAACATGGCGCCCTGGTGCGTCTTTCCCTTGATACTTGATAGCTATGGGATTTCATAAAATAACCAAAGCTCTGAAGCTATCTTTTTTTAATTATGTTCAATTAAGGACTGATTTTTCAATCCTTGGTTAATACTTATTCGTCGAATAACGTATTAAACTACCATTTCAAAAATGTATTCTTTGCCCGTCTTTGATAGTTTACGGGTGACATTTTAATATTATCCCTAATACTTTATTGGGCGGATAAGTTTTATCCATGGATTGAAAAATCATCAATTAGCTTATGTTCTGGATTTGTATTGTTTAGTTAATCTGTCAGTTAAAATTAATAATTTATGAAAAACTTGTAAAAATATTGAACAAGCTGTCTACAAATTAATACGCTGTCAGTGATTTTACCTGCAGGTGGTAATATTGGCATTTAGTATTGAAAAACATTATAAAAATTATACAAAACGTATGCATGGTACATATTGCACGTGGTATGACGTAATTATGTTTGTTTCACCTTGTGGTGGAAATAGTGTACAATTCGATTGAGAAGTTTCCAGAAGCAGCACTATTATCTGCTAGTAACCACTCCAATTTATTGAATGTATTTTTCCTTATCTTTCTATGTTAAATAACGTGGGTTTAGCCTGTTATGCTAATGAAATATAAAGTCTATGCCACTCCGGTCTATGTCTATGTTATAGTGAAACAATTAAAATGAAGCAAAAATTGACGATCTTGAGATTATTTCCTAAAAACGAATTCCTTTAGTCCTAAAATGAAGTTCCATTCATTTTTAATCGACTTCAAAAAAAAGGAGGAGGTTATCAATTCGGCCGGTATGTTTTTTTTTTTTTTTTTATGTATGTACACCGATTACTCCGAGGTTTCTGAACCGATTTACGTGATTCTTTTTTTGTTCGATGCGGGATGGTATCGAATTGGTCCCATAAAAATTTTATTCGGATAGGCCCAGTAGTTTTTATTTTATGAGCATTTTTGTCTGTAATTGTAAATGTTGCAAGTGCAAGTTTGAAGTCGGTTGTTTTTAACGCAGTTATCACTTGTTGTGTCTTAAAATTTTCTCGTTTGTTACTATGCAATGATTTAATATCTGTGTTCGAAGTAAAATATAAATATCGATACCTATTCATATTGTTAACCAATTCATAAAAAGTACCGATTTAAAATAAAATAAAACGTCATTTTCTAGTATCCAACCCTCATTTACAAATAACTAATTCGTACGTTGATATCAAACAAACGAAGTATACAGGTCAAGTATAGGCTAATTGTTACGAAGGCTTTTAGGCCGTGTTTGTTACCTATTGATTAACGTACCACACGCTAATTGCAAGCCACAATATCACAATATTGCTCAATAATTAATACTACACATAGACACCTATAGACAAGGTATAATGATAATATCAGTGCGTTTCACTCGCACTTTTCTTCCAAGAACCTGTAAGCTCTGGAATAGTCTACCACCTGCTGTGTTTCCTAGGAGCTATGATTTGGAAAATTTTAAGAAAAAGCATATCATTTCTTAAAAGGCCAATAAATTCCCGCCGCTTCCCAATCCACGCATAGCTTCCGCTTCATTACTTTTATATATTATTTAATTCCGTCTTCCCCTTTACCCTATTCTGGTAGGCAACAACCTTAACCTCTGTTATGGTTTATGGGCGACGCAACCTGCTTACCACCAGGCAGTGCGTCCGCTCGTTTGTCTCCCCATATCATAAAAAAAAAAAAAAAAAAAATCACTAGCCGCGCCCGCGGTTTCACCCGAGTGGCTCCGCTCCTGTTGGTCTTAGCGTGATGATGTATAGCCTATAGCCTTCCTCGCTAAATGGGCTTTCTAACACCGAAAGAATTTTTCAAACCGGACCAGTAGTTCCTGAGATTAGCGCGTTCAAACAAACTCTTCAGCTTTATAATGTTAATATAATATTAAAGCACAGACTAATAATAATATACTACGTATACAAATTAAAGTATAGATTGCTAATGAACACTATGATTTTGACTCAGTGATTGATATATCAGTGTATAATGTATAATATTATGTATCATTTTCTTGGATAATTATTGCTAACAAGGCAATTAACTATGTATAACAATTAGTGTATGTTTTGGATTAATTACATGATTAATGAACACTAGATACGGTTCAATTAGAGATGTGTGATTATCAAATTACTGAAACTTTTCAGTAAGAACTTTGCAGTTGAAATTAAAAGAATCCATATAATACACTTGTTTGAGTTAATCAGAAAAAAACGATCACTCTATAAGACCCATATTTAATAAAATTTTCTCACTACATAAATCTAATGTTATTCCTTCCAAGCGATGAAGCACATCCACAATTAAGTGCTTCATATAAACTGTATGTCGTAATACAACAGGCGACGCGGCGTCTGCTTTACCTTCTTACATGATAAAAATAAAACGCTATATCGTATAGAAGTAAAAAATTAGGTCATCTATTGTTCTTGATAAGCGCTAAAATACTAAACTGATATTTTGTAAGTTATGTTTTATTTAGACCAACTTCTACACGATATTATTTTCTTTTTTGTAAATGAACTTGAGACATATGGGTGTTTTATAATTTTGTTTCAATCTATACTAATATTATAAAACTGAAGAGGTTTTTTGTTTGAACGCGCTAATCTCTAGAACTACTGATCCGATTTGAAAAATTATTTCGGTGTTGGATAGCCCAGTTATCGAGGAAGGTTATAGGCTATATAATATCATCACGCTAAGACCAACAGAAGCGAAGCCACGTGGGTGAAACCGCGGAGCGCAGCTAGTGAAGAATAAAGGTATAATAATAAAAATTAGCGTGGTGTAGGAAAATTCCCGGGTCAGCTAAGCTGTTGTATATATTTCAATTAAATAACAATAAAGCCCGGTTTATCTTGGATTTAAGCTGTTTTGTTATGATAATATAATTTAATTTATTCAACTAAACTCCTCCTTATACCAGGCTACATCAAATTAATTGAACCAAGTCATAGAACTTTGTTAAAATAAATAAATATTCATTTGTTTTCATTGTTTTGTGCTTACAGTTTTCGTTCGTAAAATTGTTAGAATGTACAGTAATAAAACAGTACTTCAATAATTCAATTTGCAAATACTTTAAAGCCGAAATTTATGTATAAAATCATTCGCCTTCAAAAACATTATTTATATAAAGCTTTCCTTGTAGCATTCATGGTAAAAAAGCTTTAGAAAGAAATGATTTTAAGATAAGACTTCTACGCCGTAGCCGCCTTCGTAACCCATCTACGACGTAGCTCGTAAAACCTTCTACGATTCTACAATTTGAGGAATTTTTAAGGCCAATAATTTTTATTTTATTTTATAGAATAAGATTAAAATTTTACAGCTTTATGCAAATGTTTTGCTCCTTTTGCAGTTAAAAAGTTTTCCTCATTTATCTTTTCTTCGTGTAAACACAATAATATTATCATAAAATGTTATTTTGCTTTAATTTATCCGCCCAACAACTGAAATAATTGTAGCAAAAACCGAAGAAAAGAAAATTCGCCGCAAATCATATTTATTATAACCCTTTTAACTTAAAAATATTATTAATTTAATATTAAATAGGTTACCCTCACGTCAAACCAGAATATCGCGATGTAGGTAGGTACTACAGCTAGACAAAGTGCTCGTACTGCGTGTTTCGTTATCTATCGACCTTACAGCCTGTAACTTACAGGCTGTAAGGACAAGATCTAGGGCGAAATGTGTGACGCAATTTCAATTCTTTACTTATTCGAGAAATATAGAATATTTATTTGCTGGTTTTGAAGTTAAAAGTTATGGAAATATTTCGCAAAGTGAACTTATGAAGGCGTAGACGCCGATGCCGACGGCAAATTACGCAGATATATTTAATTAGATAAAAAAAAAATTACAGTATAATACAATTTTAAGATTCGGGTAAACCAACAAAGATGCAAGCAATTACACAATATAAAACACTCTTCTTTGTTCCACCGTAAACGTACGGCGCACTTTAAATTCATAGATTTACAAACAATAAACCGAGAATAGCGGTAAACGGCAAAAAATCTCGCAGCAAACCCAAACATTTCGCCGCAACATCTAAACAAAGATCTAAATATAAGGTTATAATCACCTGTAGACGTTCGTTCAGTGCGGCGTGTGCCGAGGCAGCATGACGTTACCACTAGCGTCACTAAATCACTCGCGGTGTACAGACGTCCAATTCGAGCGAAGTCTGCGCTAGGACTGGCCGCCGCGCCCCGGCCGCCGGCGGTCGATACGCGCCCCCCGCCCAACAGGTCCATGCGTGCGCCGGTTGTAAACCGCTTTGTGATGTGTAAACATTGCATTGCTGCAATTGCATCTTGAAACCAAAGCTCTTGATGATACATGATAGATGGATGAAGCCACTTGATGGGGAACAAAGGATCCCTTAATAGCGAGTGGCTATAATGATGATTTTGAACAAAGAAAATGGCTACGGTACTAAGATTTGATTTGATGCGATTTGATTGATTTTTGTCAGTTAGGTCGTTGATCCTAATCAATCATCGTCGATCATTTTTCGAAGGCCAATCTGTTATTCATATTGCTATTAAATTTAAAACATCGAATTGTTATGTTGATTATCACCTTTTGTTATGGTAATTAAAACAAATGGAGTACCTACATTCCTACATATCCTATCGGGGAGTCATAAATTCAAGACCTTTTTTCCGGTGCGTGACGTCACTTTTTAATGTAGCTTCCTCACCTCAAACATTCTACCTGTATTTTTAATTAAGGTTTCAAATACTTTTCACATAATAATGTAAAAATTTATAGATTGACTTATTATTTTTTGCATTGTTCCAGATATCAAATGAAAGTTACATTTTGCTGGGCTTTATATTATTATCGAGTGTATTCAATAAATATTAACAAGCAAAAAGCTTCTCTGCCAAAGTTCAGCAGTTGTAAAATGCTTTTTAATAAGCTTTTCAAATTAAATTAGTTACTACTAGGCCACTTCAAATTCTTATGATCAGGAAATTTGTTATTTATCGATAATATGGTAGAATGTAGTTGTACCTACATTTACCTAGGTACTAGATGAAAAGTGTATTTTCTTTTTAAAAGAAAGAACTTTAGCCTTGTGTTGTTCAAAGGAAAAAGTAAATTAAAAACCCTTCTTAATTTTTTCCTGGAAGGGGTGACTCGATAACCCTATTATAAAGTGACATTACTGCGAGGAAGAAGTAAGAATGATTTTATTGACAGGGGAAGGAATACGCCACTCACCCTTTGTATTGGAGGCATTTTTACAAGTCAATATCTTGTATGATAATGTTTGTGCGACCCTCACTATCATAAAACATAACAATAAAAAACGAAGCTTCTATGTATATGTATTTTATTATTATGGTATAACAGTATAGTATTATATTATCTGTGGCAAGCAATGTCAGTGTGTTGGCAATAATTCTATGAAATAAGTAATAAAAATGGTAGGCTATCAAAGCTCTTATATATCTTGCAAATATACATGTTTATTGCTTTTTTATTTCCTGCTTCTTTCTTCCTGATATTTATATTGTACACTAGCGGTCCGCCCCGGCTTCGCCCGTGGTACATATTTACGTTTTCTCTACATAAAAACCATCCTCGTACTTCAAGGAATATAATAAAAAAAGAATTATCGAAATCGGTTCAGCCGTTCTCGAGTTATGCGCTTACCAACACATTTTGCGATTCATTTTTATATATAAGATAGAGTATAGACAATCTTCTTCTTCAATAGTTCAATAGTTCTTCACTAGAAATAAATCTTTATAAGATATTTTTTTCACTAGGCAATGTTTCATTTATATTATTTACCGCTACCCGACCGCTAGGTCCGCCCCGGCTTCGCTCGTGGTACATATTTACGTTTTCTCTACATAAGAACCATCCTCGTACTTCAAGGAATATAATAATTATCGAAATCGGTGCACCCGTTCACGCGTGATGCCGTGACCAAGGAAAACGGGTTTCATTCATAGATAGTTCTATTTAAATAAAAAAATATCAATTCATAAATCTAAATTACATTAAAGTAAATGACGTGTTTATGTCCCATATTTCTCATCAACCAAACAATAGAAATATACTCAAGCATAATATTTGTTTCAGTAGATAACAACGAGCTTTCTGCTTCATCACTGAAGCTTAATTATCTAAATATATCTTAATTATTGAGAAACTGGATAAGACATGTCTCCTAGATTATTCTAGGAGACATGTCTTATCCAGTTTCAGGTAATAATATCTAAATTAGAAAAAGCCGATGATCATTGCGAAAATTATTTTTTCAATCGATTTAATAATTACTGATGAATCTATCAAACCCGAGTAACTACATATATATACGCAACACAGTATTTAAATTCGTTGCAAACTTATAAACATTCCCTGAATTATTGCCCCAAATTTATTTAAATTAAGATTAAAAATATCTAAAAAAAATACAAGTTACTATAAACAAATTCTCAAAAAGCTATTATATAATTATGAAATATTAAAACTTCGTATAGGTACTTACATCTTAATCAATTATTGGCGGCTCACATGGCGTGACAGCCTGCAGGAAAGCTTAATGCGATCAAACACTTTTCCACTTGAATGACCTAACCTAGTTCTGCGTAACCATATACAGGCTTAAAGTAAAGTTTTTGTGCCTGTACTCCTGAGAAAAGAAATTTAAATACTGATGGTATGTATCACATAACATATTTGTATTGTACTGATAAATTCAAATAAATTTTCTTATTACTCTTAGAAACAATTTACTTAACTAGACGTATAACTTTTCATTAATAATACATGAGATATTACAGTAATACCTATTAATACCTGAAACCCTGTAATATTAGTACCTGAAACCCTAGTTTCACATGGTTTCACTAAGATTACAAAACGCGCTTTACACACTGCAAACATTGTAATCCTTAATTTCAAAACCTAATCATATATTCCTGCCCTACAAAATCACCTTTTAAATACGCTATGTACCAAAATTTCATAAAACTTTCTCTTATCTCAAGAATACTTATGATTAAGGCTTATTTTACAAGAGCTTTGCGACGATGAATCGCTCTCAATCCGTATGGTTTTTACGGATCTAAAAGGTATTTTATGTCAATTGTACTTGTTCAGTTCCTCATAAAATCTCCATGAGCTAATGGGCTTTATTTTACGACCAGGCTAAGTGCGTTTCTAATAGAAGTCAATTTTTATTGTACTTAATCGAATTCAAATTGTACAGGAAAGTAAATTGTCTGTAGATTTTCAAAAACTACATGTTATGATTTAACTTAGACTAGGTACATTTATGATTTACTTTTAATGATTATAACTAGTTAAGTATTTCATTTTAACGCTCATATAATATTAAAGCTCATAGTTTTGTAAAAGCACCAACAGTTTTTGCCTTTTTAACACGCTTTGTTTGTATTTTTGTAAACTGGCTTATAAACGGACAGATTTAATTCAATGATTGGTATACTTTTCAAGGATTGGTGACAATAATAATTTCATGTGTACCTACACAAATACTTAAAAAAATTAGTAGTATTACAATTTTTATCCCGATCACGGAAGGTTATCACGGGATAGGACTGCGTGACGTGACAACGGGGAACGAGGGAAGTGATATCAAGTTCCGATATAAATCACTCACACTCACATTTATTTTCGTTATAAACTTCGCTTATATCTCTCTCTGTCATTAATCAATAAATCGAAATTGATCTAAGGACTTTACACTGTGACTTTAACTGTGAAAATGAATGAAATACATTTTCATTTATACAACGTTTCTTATATGCACATACGTTCTTCCTGATGAAGTTTGACACATATAACATACCTATAAAAAAAGCGTGTGTGCCGAGCACATGTGTCAGAAGTGAAACTTCTTGGCAAGATTCAAAGACGGTATTGCGATTGAAACCTTGAAATTTAAAGCGACCCGACCTTGAAATTTTACTCTCAACGAGCCTAAAGAAGTTTCACTCCAAAAAACCCACAACTAAAAAGTTTTTAGTTGTGTAAAAAGTATCTAGCTTATAAGTTATACAGTACCAAAAAGACAGTTTATATACTGTGTATATTGTAGAAGAACTTACATAATCCCGTCTCCCTTCATATTATCGCAGCATCCGTCTAGTCTCTATTAGCCACATGCATTAGCATTCAGTGTGTGTCGCGTGGGTGCGTTATTTTGTAAGGCAACTTTCATACTATTGACATAGATAACTATACTGGTTGTTATGATAAAGAATTTAGTGGAATCGGCTAATACCTGAATACCGAATGTTGTTTCTGAACAAAAAATCGGTAATAATTTCTTTATTTTTGTATGATGTGTCATTTCTTCACATTACTGCGTTGCTATGTTATAATTTATGCTTAATCAGCCTAAAAATAAGAACGGAAAATCATCTACTAAAAAATCTTTCTGATTTATGACCATGGTAGTTGTTTATACCTACTTAATTCATCAACTCACACTAATTTATATTTCCTAGTTAACTTCGATAAAATGGCATGTTTTTAGCGTTTGTGATCTTCTTTATAGTTGTAGTGATCTTGTTTTGGCGCAATAAAAATGTTTTATTAGAGATAGTGTGTAGGGCGCCTTAGTTCCAAATATGGAGCAAAATGGTTACGGGAAAATGAACCATATTTTGTAGGAATAAGGTTGTAAATCCAACGTGCAATATAATCCTGTTTACTCTTTGGTATTCGATAAAAAGCTGGGAAATTAATAGGTAAGTGATTTTTTTCGATGTGTATTAATAACGTCGAGTTGTCTATCCAGTATTTATGAAGAATCCTTAGTTTTAGTTTTCAAAAGAATCCATCAATATTATGTTTAGATTTTTCTTTCTAAATTCAGGAAAAGCTCGACTTTAATATGTTTTATATAGAACGTAGATAGTACGAAGCCTAAATGCTCTTTTAAGATAATTTTGTCAAAAGCCAAACACATTGAGTTACTATGTAGGTACGTACTAGAGAAGGCATCGCTACTACACTATTTGTAACACGAGTTAGAGCCAATGGGCTGTCTAACACCGAAAGAATTTTTCAAATCGGACCAGTAGTTCCCGAGATTAGCGCGTTCAAACAAACAAACAAACTCTTCAGCTTTATAATATTAGTATAGACTAGCCGCCCCACGCGCGCCCCGCACCGCCGCGATTGTCGCACAGATTTTGTTCGTGGTATCCTCTCTATACGTAGTAATAATACCTCAATGGCCAAACACGAGTTTTTTATACTCTGACTAAAATTCCAGATGATAGATGCTTAAGTATTTGGAATACTCAAGCATTTATCATCGAATAGAGAATTTTCGATCAAATTCAAAACTTGTATAGGTTTTAAAAATAAAAACAAAAAACTGAATAATAAATCATTTAATACAATTCAACTATTAGATTCTACAATATCGCCGAAAATCCTAAATCTTTGCTCTTCCTTCGGAAATCAATTCCAACTTTTAGTTCTTTCATCTTTTCAACTTTCCTTCTTTCGTTTGAACAAAGCTGTGAATTTTCCAGATTCGTATGTTGGCATGAATGGTAAATATGTTGTCCAATTCCATCTGAAATTAAATAATTACTTTAAAATGGGAGAGATATAAGTTAGTTGTATCAATAAGGAAAATATTTGCAAGAATAAACTTACTTAACCCCTAGAAAGGGGGTAAAATTCAAAAGGGGGTAAAAAAGGGGGTAAAATTATTAATTCAATCGCAAAATAAAAGAACTAAATAATTGAAAATTGTTTTTGAGAACGCTAAAAAAACTTTTTAAGTATTAAAATTTTCATAAATTAAGAAACAAATTTCTTCGCGTAGGTACACTTTAATTGAAAGCTTTTTATTTAAGAAATAAATAAACATAATATGTATACCTTCGTATAAAACTCATGCCCACAGGAAAATCGTAAGTATCTCCTGTACTAGCCCCAACCGCTTCGAGACACATTTCTTGAGCCCACTTGTCCAAGCCACGCTCTTCCCGAGTACCTGAGAGACGAATTGACAAACAAAATATTATAGATCCATAAAATATTTTTGTAACCAGTGGACAAACTAACGGTAACAACTTTCATCGCATACCTATATTTTATGAAAGAAAAGGTTTTGTTATGTGTGTGTGTGTGAATCTTATCAATTTCATCTTAATTGATAATGAGGTTTATGAGGTTTATGTTTAGGATGAAAGCGTAAGACAGACAAACCGACAAACATCTATCAAATTATTTTAAGTATGGATAGTAAAAGTTATTCACATTCATTTATAAATTATTATCTACTTTTATTGATACTCTGCATACGTGATAGCTGATATCGATACATGTTTGCAATTTATTCAAGTGCTTTTGAATGAAAATACTTCGCCCAATGTATTTGTATTGCATATGAACAAATATTGGAATTCGACAAACAGATAATTGGAGTACATAAGTTAAAAAACCACTTAATTCCACCTTCCATAAATAAATTAAAATTGAGAACGAAAAATTTGAAATCTGAATTGGAATCAAACTTAATGTTAAGTTTTTGATTCCAATTGAAATTTCAAATTTTTTGTTATATGTTTATATATCTATAGTGATTATTATAAGAATCAATAAATAAATAATTTTAAATACATTATACTTTGTCTCAAGCTGTACAAAATAAAAATCCTAAGAGTAGAGGACTTAAAAGTTTGTTACACGGCACACGCTACACATACAAAATAACAATAAAGAAGTTACAAACACAAAATTGCCTTTAGAACCGGTACATTTACGTATTTTGCCAATTTTGAAGTGGGCGGAACATGGAGTGAAATAAATAAAATGTAAAGGAAATTATCGAAAGAGCAAAGGGCAAATGGAGGATCGATGGGCCATCAAATATGTATGACAGATATCTCTAGTAGGTATATTATTGGGATGTTTTTATGATGTGAGGTAGTTCTGTTTTTTGTGCGTATTTGAATAAGTTTTATGAATTGGAATTAATATGGTGGTATATTAAAGCGTAAACGGTTGGATTGACTTTGATGAAAATTGGTAAGCAGATATAGGTAAGAGTTGATGCGGAATTAAAAACTTTTTAGTTGATGAACTTGTTACATATTATTTAGTTACTCGAATAATAACAAGCAAATACATAGGCTACAAGATATTATAATATATAGTATACAGTGTGCAAATTTTCGATGGGCCCTGGAGGTACTTGAAATACTGAAGATAGGGAATTTTGCTAAAAGGAAACATTACTTCATTTTTAAAAAGATATACAGGGTTACAGGTTAAGTCGACCTATTCCTGTTAAGAGCGTG